>JAFIDM010127184.1:0-50444 GCA_023159025.1 Thereuonema tuberculata | reverse complement strand
TAAATTTGGTTTAGGTTAGCCAAGTTAGGTTGGCTTAGCTGCAGGATGTATGTATTGAAAAAAAAACCCCGCCATTTCCATCCACTCATATTTCAACAATAAACGATGTCCGCCATCTTGGATATACTCAAAAACAACCAATGACATCACGATGTCCGCCATCTTGGATATAGTCCCAAAAACAGCAATGACATCACTTTTTCAAAAAAAAAATAATTCCAAATCTGTTCCCCAATCTGAAGTTTAACCAAAATCTCTATAGGGCCATCGTCTTGACAGCACTTCTGCTGAATATAAACTCGAGATCTGTTGGCATTCTTTTGTTTTCCGAGGGGCATAGGTATCCCGAATATATAATTACATGCTTTCAAGTGGTCGGCAATTACAAAAAAAGATGTTTAAATATTAAATTTCCTGATCGCTGGTTCATGTCGGTAGGTTATCGATTCGATTACAACGTCTAAAATAAATGCAAACTTACCTGATTTTCAGTTTTTGGCTGATGTAGAACCATACTTTGTCTTTGTATCCTCCATTTTCTAATATTTTGCGACGAAAGGCATAAATCGTGCATAGTTTGGAAGTAATCGAGTAAGCGCCTCCATATTGAATTTCGGAAACTTGAGAAATTTTCGGGAAATCGTCTTGCTGCTTTGTGATTGGCTGGCGTTGTAATTATCGCAGTATTCTGATTGGCGTCGCTCAGCGTTGTCGCTGTCGCTCAACGTAGCTGTTCAAAGGCATTCAAGGTCTGCGTACAGCGACAAAATCGCAGACATGACGTCAAAATCGTCAGACACTGACGTCAAAAATCGCAGAAATGACGTCATTCTTGCGATTCGCTCGTCGTTGTCGCTCGTAGTTGGCATATGCGCGTTGGCCTTTACTGTATCTGGTCGGTAGTATCTAATCTAACTTTCACCTGATATTAATATCGCTGTTCTTCAAACAAGCGATAGATGATTTGAAATCTTCTATTAACTCTTGACGCCACAGAGTCAGCTGTGTGTTATTCTGGTAGCCCTTAAATATATGTTTTGTTTTATTTTTTCGTTCTAAACTTCAGTTATTTCCTTTCTCAAGAGATATTTTGAACGAGGGACTTTCACTATTTCTAATACTAATTTATCGAGCCGTTTTGGTTGAAAAACTGTAACGAACAAATTCCGTGTTTAATATACAGGAGGACTTAACCATACAATTAACATTTTAGGTTTTACCTTAACTTTGAGAATTCAATTTTGATTTTTGTTGTTGATGTAAATTTATTTGATTGTATCAATTAATTTTAATTAGGTTTTATTATGAACAGTAATAATAACTCTGGAAGTAGCAGTTATATACTAAATGATATTGTTGAGTAATAATATTTGGATCACTTCATAGTAAACCTACAGGACTGCCGTTTCAATAGATATTACTTCGTTTAATTGTATCACTTCTGAAAAGTTTAAGCAAACTCAAAAAGTGCAATAATTCTCTAATCAGAGCTTCTTATATTTAGGAATTTATATTAATTAATTGTTAAATATTGGTAGTTTATCAACAAGTGTTTTTAACTGATTCCAACCAAGTGTCTAACCATGATTATAAATAGTGTCATTAATATCTTTTGGACGTCATTGTGAATAAGTCATCTTTGAAGTAAGCTTCGCTGCTTCTCAAGCTTAAGCCTTAAGACTTTAATATATAATTACGATCCGAAAGATGAAGCAGGAATATTGGTTTTATTACTTAAAATCAAAGATACTGCTTCGAATATTGTGTACTCATGGGTGCAGCCACAAGAAGAGTCATTCGATGTCAGATCAACGGATAAGTTTACTAAACCATTACAGATTTTTATGGAAATTATTTGCATCTGCGGGGTCTGACGATAACGCATTCTGCAAAATATAAGATTTTTAGGTTAAATATTTGCCGAGACATGTATTTTTAAAGTTTTTATTTTTTTTAGATGCCGCGCCCCTTATTTTACATATTTTCTTGAATACCTCATCTCCTAATCAATCAAATGGAACCAAATTTGTTTTCCCCATTTATTTTTTTATGCTGAATCCACAAATTTCAACGAAATTAGTCTAGGACTGACATTTTTGTAGTAATGGAAAGCATGTAAGCATTTAGGAAAAAATTTAATTTGCCATATGGGATCACATTTAAAAATTTGAGATTTTAACCCATGTCTGAAAAAGGTCTAAATTTAGTTACTGAAAAAAATAATCAAGGTGATGTTTTGCTCCTGAGCTTGGAAAAAAAAAATCTCAAAGTAGTTGTATTTTTATATCCCGCTATTGTAAACACATTTAAGTTTGGTTAAGCTTAAGCGTACACATGGTTTGGTTAAGCGTACACATAGGGAAAGATTAAGTAGAGAATGCGCAGTGGAATCCTTTAATTAATTAGTTAAACGATCTGGTGCTGGGCCTGAAACCTAGTCATTTAACTTTAGAAATTAAGAAAGGATTAAATAAGGGAGTCGGTTCTTTCCTGTGTAGCAAGTGGGGAGGGTTTTGTTCATAAACAAAGGCGACCCCAATCTTTTTCGCCAGTCTCGGGTGTAGCCTTGCCTGAGGCACTTAACACTAGCGCGAGTTTTTCTCCCTCAACTTCGGGGTCAATAAATGAAGAACAAGGTCAAGGAATGAGTAAATATAAAAAAACAGATAAGACTGAATAACTATTATAGAGAATAAAGATATCAGATTTAATAAAGAATTGAAAATGTATTTACAAATAAATGAGCACAGTGAGGATAGATAATAAAGTAAAATGCATAAATATGTCTTACCCCGATGTCAAAAAAAAAAACAAACGAAGCTGATAATGCTGGATAAAATATATAAATCCCACCCAACACACTTCGTGTAAAATAAGTTGCCAAGACTCACATGCTCATAATGCTTTCACTGTTAAAAAGATATGAGATCTCATGTAGAGCCAAGCCCCTAACTCTACGAGGCCTAACTCTACATGCCCTAACTCTAAAAACCCTATATCTTGGTCAAAAAGTATGCCTTGGCCGTTTCGTGGCTGTCACACAGACAATCCCATGGAGTTATGTAAAGGATATGGAGTATGCCAAGGCACACTTTTTGACCAAGATAGTAGGGTTTTTAGAGTTAGGCAAGTATAGTGAGGGGCTTGGCACTATATGAAATTTGATAACCTTTTAACAGTGAAAGCGTTATGAGCATCTTGGCAACGTATTTTACATGAAATGTTTTGGGTGAGATGAAATAGTTCCATGAAACGGCCAAGCCATACTTTTTGACCAAGATATAGGGTTTTTAGAGTTAGGGCTTGTAGAGTTAGGCCTCGTAGAGTTAGGGGCTTGGCTCTACATGAGATCTCATATCTTTTTAACAGTGAAAGCATTATGAGCATGTGAGTCTTGGCAACTTATTTTACACGAAGTGTTTTGGGTGGGATTTCATTTCTTTTTGTAGGATGAGATCTGATAACTTTTTAACAGTGAAAGCGTTATGAGCATGCGAGTCTTGGCAACCCCTTATTTTACATGAAATGTTTTGGGTGGGATTTCATTTCTTTTTGTAAGATGAGATCTCATATCTTTTTCACAGTGAAAGCGTTATGAGCATATGAGTCTTGGCAACTTATTTTACATGAAATGTTTTGGGTGGGATTATCTATTACAACTAAATTTAGTTTTAAGATTATTTAGAAAATGGATTTTTTTTCAATACCCTAATTTTCTATTTTTCTATTGGTCAACTTGTATATACAAGCTGTTTGCACTTTTGTAAGAAATCACATTATTATACAATATTATTTAGGCCGAAGCATTGAGGGTACGACGTATTTCAGATCTTAATAAAATCCAAAGTATAAAAGCTAGATAAATGAAACTTAGCGTATTCCATTAGTATGGTAACTGCATCTTATCCTGAAAATTTGAGCTCTCTAGTATTATCCAGACCGAAGCTATGAGGGTTCGATAATACATAACCAGACCCCCCCCCCCTTTATGAGGGGTTGGAGGGTGAAAGTTACGGATTTCATAATTTTTTTGTTGTTTGTTTTTCTAATCCTAACCTGCATACCAAATTTCAGCTTTCTAGGACTTCAGGAAGTACCCTAGAGGTTTTGATGATCATGAGTCAGTCAGTCAGTGAGTGACGGAATCGACGTATTTTAGGTATTAATAAAATCCAAAGTATAAAACTAAATAAATGAAACTTAGCGTATTTCATTAGTCTGGTAACTGCATCATATCCTGAAAATTTGAGCTCTCTAGTATTATCCAGGCCGAAGCTATGAGGGTTCAAAAGTACGACGAAACGCTTCCAGAAAAGGTATAGTACGTAGTGCCCTTCCTACCTTCGGCTCGTCTTGGCGGGGGCACTGCCGTGCCCCCAGATTTACGAAGATAAATGTCCTGAACGGAAACGAGTGTCACTTTGCCTAATGGCGTTTCACACGCGTTTGTATTGTTCACAGTTCACTCATAAAGTTCACATTGTTCGTGGCAGTTCTCGGAGGGTTCCTTCGCACTAGCCAAATTTCTTGTGGTTTTAGTTGAAAACCGCAAGATGTCGTAAAAGGGTCTTCTGTGTCGCTAGCATGATCATAAACATTGTTGTCTACGGTTATGAGAAAGATTTTTAGTGAAGCCTAGAGGATAGGTGAATGTTCGATTTTTCGAGCCAACTTCGAACTCCGGCATTCAGCTCTTCTTAAAGGGGACGGTAAAAGGCTCCCACAGGCTTTTTTATCGAGATTCGAATCCTCAATAACTATTATATCTGAATATTTGTAAAACCTAAATGAAGGCTTTGTAGTTTTGTTTTTTTTAAACCATTTTAATTTTAATTTATTAGTTTTAATAACAATAACGTCCAAACTTACCGTATAACAAAAACGTTCTTTAGCGCTTTGACGCACTGTCAATTCTCAGTTGCAAAACTCTCAAATGGAAAACGGACCCATTCTCTGGACTGAGTAAGAACCCGGGGCGATACCGCACAACAATAGAGCACTAATCGTCCCATTATTACCCTGCTCGAGGCCTGAAGATTCCCCTTCTTTTGCAACTGAAAGTTGACAGTGCGCCTGGACCCTTAGATTTGTAAAAGACCATCAATTGATATTTTTTTTTATTGAAAGTTAAAATAAAACAAAGTAACTAATAACAATTCTAATAATTTTGGAATAATTTTCATATTTTGTTTATATTTTTTAAAAAAACAAACAAACTGAATCTGTACTTTTGATGTTCATCTAAACAATTTTTTTTTATATTCTTTTAAATTAGATTGAAATTTTCACAATCAAAATAAAATAAAGACTTTCTAGAATCACTTAATAATTTTTAGCTGCCGAAATATTTCATATTTTTAATTAAAAAATTAATAACTAAGTTAATATATAGTTCAATAAATACAGTTAAATATACACTCGCGTGGAACTGAATTTGGAAAATATTGTACAGAAATTAATAATAATGGTGTCATTCTAAAGTAAAAACATTGGGGTTTCAAAAACAAATGTTTTTTGAAAATCGGTTAAGCCATTTAAAAAACATACGCCTTTTTGTGTGCTCTGAAGGGGTGCGTCGATTTAGTTGCACGGAAGTGTATTTATTTTTAACCTGACTTACTTTTTTTAAGTGATTTTATTGAAGTTATGGATTGGAGGAATATTTATTAGATTAATAATGTCCCATCGCAACTTATAATAGGCTTTAGTAATAGCTTATAACTTCGAAAAGAAATAACTGGAGTTATTTCATAGTAAAGGTTACGATTTGAAAAGCTGAGAAAGATTGCTCAGTTGAAAGTTCGGTAGCGAGTTTCGGCTAGCAAAGTATTTAGCTCATAATATAGTGCCTGGGTGAAATGAAGACTTGCTGAAGTCTGGAAAGGTAAAGTAAGAGGCGGAATCAGTGCTTTATTATGGTTGTTGACCTGAAAAATCTAATGAAAACATGTCGCAGAACTGTATCTCCCTTTGTTTGTAAGCGTATCGCATGTGGAACCTACTAAGGGATCGCGAAACAACGTTTTGTCCGTTTGACGTACAATAACATTGGTAAAGTAGGCGGGAGACACAAAATTTTACAACAAAAGTTGCAGAACAATTAATTCTGAAGAAAACTGTGCAAATACAGTATACAGAACGTGATTTGGTCGAGTAAATGAACGTTTCGTCATGTTGTACGTATGGCCGATAATAACGTTTTTAATTTCCCAATAAACAGAGTAAATGTTTATTACAACTTTAAGGGTTACATTTATACAGTAGATTAATTGTAAAAGTAAAAATGAACATGTGTGTCGTAAAGTACATAGGTTTACCCGGTCAAAGTAAACTCCCGTGAGGCGCTACTTGCCCGTATTAATGAAGCATTTACGCAGTTAAAGGACAGCCCTGCTGAACTACGAAAAGCAACAAAAGCAATCGTTAAACGTGCAGAAAAATGCATTGAGGTTGATGGAAACATTTTTGAGAATTTACTGAAATTTTATTGATCAGATGTAGAGTTTTTAAGTTGTATTTACTTTGCACTTGTTATGAACCATAACAGTTATTATCATCGAACATTTATTCACTTTCTGTATATTGTATTTGCACCGTTTTGTTCAGAAATAAATATTTTATAAGTTTTGTTGAACAATTTTGTGTGTCTAACCTACTTTAACAACGTTATTGTGCGTCACACGTTAAAAACGTTGTTTCTCGATCCATTTTTTGTGGGTTCCACATGGGATAAGCTTCAAACCAATGAGAAATACAGTTCTGCGACATGTTTCATTCGATTTTTCAGGTCAACAACCATAAGAAACCACTGATTTCGCCCCTTACTTTACCTTCCCAGACTTCCAGCAGGTCTTCATTTCACCCAGGGTACTAAATTATGGGCGAAATCTTTCGCTAGCCGTAACTCGCTACCGAAGAATTTCCGGACCTATGTTTAATAAAACTTTAATCTTTACTTTTACATGTAGTATGAGCTCCCGAAAGTTTCTGCATATCTTCGTGAATCACCCTGCATATAAAGTGATGAAAATAAAGGGTAGGAAAGAGAGAAATTTATGTAACAATCTCGGGCGTTACAATATCAATATAAAAAATTACACAATCGAAGATATGGCCCTTTATTTTTGATCACACTGACATACACAATTCTCCTTTGAAACGCAACAAATATAAGAAGAGGAACAACGAATATCTGGTAATTTTTTAAAGAAATTTCATTTTATCTAGGGAGTAATTTTGACCATGTGTAATTAATATATAAATATCAATGAAATACAGTTGTAAACGTTTTTTTTAATTCTATAACCTATCTTTGCAGGCGAAAATGACGACATTGACTGTGACAAATTTGATGAGGAAGCGTACTTTAAATGTGTAGAACTAGAGCAGAAAGTTCTTATGATCAAACCAGTTGAAGGTGACATGAGCGAACCTTGCGAGTAAGGAAATACTAAAATATATACATAGTCAATTAAAAAAAAATATCAATAAATAAAATTTGATTTTTTAAAATGAATTTTTAAAGGTAATGACGAAATGTGCTTGAAATTTAGTTATTAAGGGACTGGAGCATAAAACATGCTACGCACTTTGTGTTTCTACTTTTGAGTAAATTCTAGTATAATTGCAACTTTTATTGTAAACTTTTAAAAGTTTTGATGCAGAATTAAGTCGTAAAACGATCAATTTGCAAACTGTTGGGAAACAAAGGAAACTGTTTTCAAACAATTTCTAGAAACATGTTTCTAAGCGTGGACAGACTAGAATGGAAAATATGGTGTGTCAGCTACACATTGTAACTTTGCACATATAATATGAACGCTTAAAAAGAATCATTGGATTGTAAAACAATATTATAAGTCCTGTTAAGTAGGGTGAACACGATTCAGCAAAAGTCGAGTTGGATGACAAACACGTCGCACCTGAACCTTGTCTGACGGGTTTTCTGAACCTTGTCTGACGTTGCTTACTAAACACGTTGGTTGCCCAGTTCTATTTGGCTCAAACAAAGACATCTGGTCGGGCGAAAAATAAACCAATCAGTGGAGATTTGTAACATGTCAGTCGTGACGTCACGCCCATTCTTAAAGTTTGTTTTGCTTCGAATCGTCTCCATTTCAGCTGGACGGAGAGGGATACATAATTATTATCAGAGTACTGAGATTATCTTTCAAATACAAATAAAGTTTTTAGTTAAATGCATTAAATTTATCCATCAGAATTTATCAGAGAGTTTCAAAAACTAGATTTTTTCATAATTTCACAGCATCGGCTGTGTTTGCATGGAATTCTGGGATAGCCAATCGCTGCTAGTGAAAGAATTGAAGAATTGACCACAATAAATCTAAGAAATTCAAAAAGAAAAAACCTCAGGATAGATTTGCTAAATTTCCGTTAATTTCTGAATGTGAATGTGAAAAAGTCTTCAATAATTATCAAATTCAAATCTTTAAAATTACTTTCACTGTTTGATTCACAGATGAGAAACAGGCACAATATCATTCAATATCGTTCGAAATTTCTTCTTCAAAATGTTTTCTAGAGTGCTTGGATGCATCAACTTGCTATATTTTTCAGTATAAAGATTGTTTCCTGTCGAATTATATTTCTTATTACAATAATAGCTTTTTGGTGGTTTTCAGTGCAGTGGAATTGAGATAGTCAGGGTAGCAAACTACAAATGATGTTATCAGTGACGTATTTCAATTCTGTGCTTTTATTGATTGGATTTCCGAAAGACATGCGTTGAATGTCCTGTCAAGTTCTACCATGGTAGTCTCATCAAACATGTTATCGCTAGACTTGTGGCACGAACAGATTAATTGTGTTCGTCTAAGTTTAGATAGTGATATAAAGCTTTGGTAAACCTGTAATATGGTATTTAGCTAATTACATTACTTCAAACTTTCTTCAGTCATTTACTTTAAACTATGTCATCTTTGAACCTGATATAATAATAAAAAGCACAAAACAACTAATCAATAAGATAAAAGAGTCATACAAGGATAACAAAACCAAAATAAGGTTATTCTTATTGGATTTAATATCTATGTGTACTTATCAACCTAATGGAAGAACTATGTAAAGAGAATCAAAAAATTATAAATGGACATAAGTTATCTACTCAGAACTTTAAACATAATTCTTCAAGTAATGTAATAAAACTTACTAAACTTCTTAAATTCTTTTATTTAACAACAAAATCAACTTAACCAAATTTCGAAGGCTTCACCGGCCTCCTTTTCCAAGCCTTACATCTTACATAAAAGGGAAAAGAATTATTCCATATTCATGACTGTTAGTTTATTTTTGGGTATTTTGGAGAAGATGATGATGATTCGTTTCCCTTTTATTTAAAGATGTAAGGCTCGAAAAAGGAGGCCAGTGAGGCCTGTGAAATATTGTCAAGGTGGATTTCTGTCGTTAAATAAAGGATTTAAAGAAGTTTAGTAAGTTTTATCAACTCACAAATTAATGAAGCTTTTGAATTTAGTTTGTTAGAACTGCCATTTTAGATTCCAGGACAATATGTTTGAACAGAACAAAGGTTTCCCTTTATCAGTGACGTTGTACAGTTTGTACATGAATAAGTTTGAGAATGACGTGGTCTTAAAATGGGACAAAGTAAATAATGACAATTTCCGCAATGCAGATGAGTGTTGGTGATTCTGGAAAGAGACAAATAGACAATTGAGAAATTTTTTCAGTTCTTTATCTCAGCAGATGAACACACGAAATTGAAAAAGGAAACAGAAGAAAATAATACCATATCATAACTCATCAAAAATAATGGTATGAATTTATCATATGAACAATATGAGAAACCATATAAAAGTGACCATGTTCTAAATTTCAGTTCAGAACATCACAAGAATATTAAAATGCTATAATATAAAAACTGTTAGAAAAGGTTAATAGAGAATACCGGAGACAAAGAACTACAAAAACCCAAAATAGAACTATTAAAGAAAAAAATTGGCAATAAACGAGTCCCCAATAGAATTTGTAGAGTCTAATATCAAAATGTTCTTTCAACACAAGGAACAGCAGAGAGATAATGTGTCCAGGAAATTTAATAAAGTATTGAAGTTACCACAAAATATCTTTAATAAGAATGTTAAAGATATATGCAAACGAAATGAAGTGTTTGTAATATACAAAAGCAATAGCAATATTCTTTCTAGAATCCCAAAGATCCAGACTATGACATGCTAAAGAAAATGGTAGTAATATATTAAGTTCAAATGCAGAGCCTGCAACGCCATGTACACTGTCCGGTCACTTTCTTAGGTACACTACCAGTAGCGTGTTAGGCCTCCTTCAGCCCTCAAAGCAGTCTGAATTGGTCGAGGCTTGGAAGAAGATGCTGAAAACTGTCAGTGTTTTTTTTTTTATCCCCAGTATTTTTTTTCTCATAAACCGTGTCACGTTTTATTCTCCTTTATCTGCTGCAGTTTATTATTATAATCCATCTTTTATCTCCTCTTGTCAGTAATTCTCTTTGGATTAAATTGTCAAGAGACTGCTATTTTATTGTTGTCAAGAAAAAGATATTTTATTTTTAGTTGTTTCTTTTATTTTATATGTTTGTTTTTTTTTAGTTTATTTCTGTATAAACCAGGTTTCTCTTCTCTTTCAGCAATTGGTTTACAGCACGATTGAGTTAGTCTCACTGACGCCATTATTTCCGTTACTAAGTAGTGTCGGTTGGCCGTTTCGCGGGCATATTGATTGCTAGTTTTGAAATGGACGACTAATTACCGTCAATATACGAGGTGTTAAATACAACCCCCCACCAGAGGAGGAGAGAGCCCTTCAACATGTAGGAATTGTGAGGCGTTGCGTTTGGTGTCCTCGGCGGACTCCGTTGGAGCCGGGCCGGGAAAGCGCTAGTGATGCGAGAGCGGGGTGCAACGTTGGGAAGATTTCAGAGAGGTGCGGGAGCCGCTGTGAAAGAAGACCTCTCTGCCGGGAAAGAAGAAGGATGAAATTGGCCTCCAGTCTGAACGACGGATCAACTGTTTGATCCTGGCTAACACAGTGTTATTCGCGCCATCAACCATTTCGACTTACTACGCTTCGATGATTCTAGTGTCCGCTGTAACAGTCTGCGAATAAGGAAAGAACTGAGTCTCTTTTTGTGCTACGTTCCACTAAAAACGTCTGTGAGCGTAGGCATCACCGCAGATCTTAAAACTGTAAGTAGACTTTATGACTGACCATTGATTCCCGCTCGATGAACTTTCAGTGAGTGATTTTCTGAACTGACTGACTTTAATTTAACGTTAACTTTCAAAAGAAAATTTGCACTGTTATCTTGCTCTTGTCAATGTATTACTCAAGCGACCCGCATATCGCAACTCCAAATGAAGTAACGAAAGTCGAGTTGGTGCCTTTCATAATTAGTTTAAACATAGTTCATGTTTTATTCATCACCATTATACTGTTACCTTATGTTTGTCACAGCATTTTTAATCACTTTGTCTTACTTTTAAATTCTTTGATCAGATTTAAGAGTCTTTTTTCCTTTATCAAATTTCAGCTGGCCAGCATAAACGGAGCCTCTTAGTCTGGCCTAACTCTTCTCTACCCTCTTTTCCCCACCTTTTCCTTGTTGTTTTTTTTTATTATTATTATTTTCGCATCCCCCTCCGTTTTGTCGCACCTCGTTTAGTAGCTTCTCTTTCGTCACGTAAGTGGAGATTTTTTTTTCTTAATTTTTTTTAATCTCCTCTTTTTCCCTGCGCGTGACTCGAGCTACTTTTCTGTTAGGCCTATGTGGGAGGCGAAGCTCTTTATGAAATCTAATAATATTATGTTATTTTTTAAATGCTTACTTTATTCCAAACAAATATAAACTCTCCAGAAATGACCAATATTTCGTCAATCTAACTGAAAGACTTTTTCTAGGTCTCAAACGTAAAGAAACTAAAAATTTAAAATACATAAGAGAGGAGAAAGATTCTTTTCTTTCTCCTCTATTATTTATTTTAGATTTTTAGTTGCTTTACGTTTGAGATCTAGAAAAAGTCTTTCAGTTCGATTGTCGAAATATTGATCATTTCTGGAGTTTATATTTGTTTGGAATAAAGTAAGCATTTAAATTGAAATGTCTTACAGTTTTTGTGAATTATGTTGTTTTGTTTATCACATTGTCATTTGTAGGATTTGTTGGGAGGAATCACTCTCAATATTTTTGCATATTTAGCAGTCTCCTGAGTGTAACAAGTGCTTTATGCATTCTTAGCAATTTTATCTTTGACTAAAGTATTTACCTTGATTTAATCCTTCTTTGTTTGTTTATTTAATCTCGGGACGGGATATTTTGGGCCCAGCATCCTATACTCCTGACAGCCCGACTCGGGCGCTTCATCCACTGCGAAGTTTTCATTCCTAATATTTTTTTTTCTTCGATCGTCATTAATCCGCAACAAAACGTTGTTGAGATATTGTGTACAATGGAGACATGAGTGTGTCACGCTGTTCCTGAAGATGTGATGAAGGTGTAGGCCTGGAGCAAACAGCCCCTTCCAGCTCATCCCATAAATTTTCAATCGGGCTGAGATCCGGGGACAGAGCGGGCCACTGCAGCAAGGAAAAGTCGTCGTCATGTTCCTCAAACCATCACATAGTGATGCGGGTTTTGTGCACCGGCGCATTATCCTGCTGGAAGTAGCCATCTCCATGGAGATAAACTGTTAACATGTTGTTGTGAGACACAGCATTGTGCGCACAGCAGGGGTATACCTAATAAAGTGACCGGCCAGTGTATTTCAATAGAAAGTTTTAAAAAAAGGATCAAAAAATAAAGCGAAATTCACATGAAATTCATCTAAATTATCTAAAACAAAGACCGCATGAAAATGTCTGTAGATTGTTTTAAAACAAAGTCGTATGCAAATATTTGTAATTATTAAAAATTTGAACTATATATTAATTTTAAAGAAGAAGCCTGAGGAAGTTCAGAAATTCTGTAGATAAAATATAGCAAATGATGAATAAAAAAGATTAGATAGTTTAAAGTAAGTACCTAATTACATGTTTACTTGCAGCCTTATACATATATATATAGATATCATCTCTTTCATTATTATCTTGGTTAAAATGAAAGATCTTTATAAAGATATCTAACTAAGAAGGAAATCCCTCGAAACCTAAAAATTCAGATTTTAATGAAACTTTGCAGAAATAATCTACAGAATGTGCAAAATACACTATATGGCCCAAAGTATCTGGAAACCCTTCCGACGAATTGAATCGGGAAGGTCAGAAGCTTTGATGCGTCATTGGACGCAATAAAAGCGTTGGTGGGCGATTATAATCCTGCGTTTACGTTAAAATGAGTAAAATAGGGGAGCTCAGTGACCCCGAACATGGCATGATAATCGCATGCCACCGTTGTACGAATCGGTTCGTGAAATTGCGGACATGCTGCATGTGCCGAAATCAACTGTGAGTGTTGTAATTGTAAAATGGAGCCGTCGAGGCAGTAAAACCACACCTGCACGAAGTGTAGCCCGAGAAAACTATCTGACCGCAGCCGCCGAATCTGAAGAGAATAGGGAAGCAAAATCGCAAGTCTCCTTTGGAAGTGATGACGTCGGAGTTGCAACTTGCGTCGGGCGTTGTCGGTAGCAGTGGGACTGTTTACCGAGAGCAAAAACTCCTTGGGTTTCCACGGCCGTGCGGCCGCTCACAAGGCGAACATCTCCGCAGTCAATGCGAAGCGTCGATTGCAATGATGCAGAGCTCATCGCCTTTGGACTGTCGAGGAAAATGTTGTGTGGAGTGATGAATCTGGCTTCACGATCTGGCAGTTCGATGGACGTATGTGGGTTTGAAACGATGCCCGGCGAACGCTTCTTATCCGACTGCATGGTGCCAACTGGTAAGTTCAGTGGTAACAGCGTAATGGTGTGGGGGTGGTTTTTGTGGTTCGACCTAGGTTTCTTAGTTCTGTGACGGGCAACATAAACTCGGCGATATATCGGGCCATTCTGGACAATGCTGCTCTCCTAACTCTGTGGCAACAGTTTGGGGAAGGCCCGCTTCTCTTCCAGCAGGATAACTGTCCCGTACACATGTCGAAGCTTGCGCTGCCGTGGTTTGACGACATGGGTGTTCCACAACTTAACTGGCGGTCTCAGAGCTCCGATCTCAACCCCACTGAGCATCTGTGGAACGAAACAAAATGCAGATTACGTGCCTACCCTTATCGCCCATCTTAGTAGCCGGACTCAATTCAGCTGTCATGGTCACCTGGAAGTCAGTTCCTTCGACCACCTATCAAAATTGGTGGAGTCTTCCCAGGCTGTCATCGATGCAAAAGGGGGACCGACAACATATTAATATGCCTCAGGAGCCTCTGCGTCCCGACCACAGGGTATCCGGATATTTTTGGCCAAGTAGTGTATCTTTACATTAGATATTGTATACATGTTATATTGTATATAATCTAGAACTACTATATTAAATTATAGATAATAATATCTATTTTTCATTTTCATTTTCATTTATTCATTTTATTTCCGTTACATTTTATCATAGTCCTGTTAGGAAGCATTTGTAGTGCTTTCTATCAACAGGTGCTACCGTTAAGTACATTCATATTGATATATTTGAGTTATTAGTTACATATTATACATTTTTAAGAAAAGTAAAAAGACTAAAATTGCCGATTATACAGTATATTAATTAATAACTTAGGATTAATTTTTTTTTGAATAAGGGAAGTTGACATAAACAGTTAATTAAGTATACAAGGTTGTTAAATTTTTGGAAATTATACATTAATAAAAATCTATGATTAAAGTTTAAAAACAGTAAATACCGTATATATATATATACACATAAACATATGAATACATAAAAATGCATACATATACATATGCACCCATAAGTACAAACACATACACACACCTATACATATACATACACAGTAATACAAATGACAATTTTTGAGATAATGTGATACATAATTTATAAGATTATATAATGATGTATGTATAAAAGCATAGCAGTATATACAAGTAGTATATATACATATAATCACATACACAAGTACTATACTATATTACTATATACACAAGTACTATATACACAATTATTCTCTTCACATACGCAAGTGAGTTGCATTGTTACAAACTATTTTCATTGTTACTATTGTTTGCAAAGTGCCGGCAAAACATATTGACCAATTGCTTTGCATTGTTTTCAGTTTGTAGACTATTTTGTAGTTTAATAATTTCTTTTATTATTTTTTTGTTTCGTTTTTCTGCCTAGGATTTTATTGATTTCTTCCCAATGTTGTTTAGTAGAGTTGCATTCTTTTTTAAATTTGTTTTTATAGTATTCATGTTTTGCTTTTTTTATTTTTATATTTAAGATGTTTCTTACAGTTTTATATTCTTTGTAGTAATTTCCATTTGTTGGACTACTTTTGTGTTTTTTGAATAACTTATCTCTTAGTCTAATTTCATTAATTAACTCTCTGGTTATCCAATCCTTTTGTTCTCTTTTTCTGTTGTTTGAAGATAGATCTTGCATAACGTTATTTTTTTTAAATCTTGCCTTATTTATATTTAGAATAATATCATCGTAGATTATATTTGGGTTTTCTGGTTTATTCTCAGTTATTTTATCCAATAGATTTTGAACATTTGAGTTTAATTTCCTATTATAAGGGGCATTCAAAAAGAAACGAGCCGGTTGCCTAGGAACAGAAACCAGTACCTGTATGTCAGGAGTCTTGGCCCTGGCGGTTGAGGCACTTGTCCCACTGCGACACAAGGCGGTGAATGACTGCCTTGTAAAATTTCTGGGGTTGCATTGTGAACCAGTTCCGCACGTACTGCTTGAGGTCGTCGTCCGAGGCGAATCGTTTGCCCCTCAGAGCATTTTTAAGGGGACCAAAAATGGGGTAGAAAAAAAAAATCGCAGGGAGAGAGGTCTGGACTGTATGGAGGGTGATCAAGAACCTCCCACTTGAATTTCTGCAAGAATGCCGTGATTGTGTTGGCCGTATGGGGCTTTAGATTGTCGTGGAGCAGAATGACCCCAACCACGGATGAGCTTGCCTGGTCGTTTCATCTGTAATGCGGTGAAGTGCTTGTGCTGTTCGGTGAAGACCGTCTTGGACGATTGACGCATGCTTGTATTAGCTTTTAGTCACATGAATTGCACCCGTGATCCTCTAGCAGCGGGCTGTGAACTTCCGCACTCACTCGTATCGAACCAATCTTGGTTACACATGCAACGATACTACCCTTCTGTAACCGGTTTGTCCATTCCACACACCGGCTCGTTTCTTTTTGAACGCCCCTCATATTTATTCTTTCTAATTTGGTGCTTATTAACTTTGGAATTGCATTTTCTTGATTATGTAATGTATTTATCCAATCATTGATTTCTAGAGCAGTTATATAGTGATCAGCTATTATATCTTTACAAATTATTCCGTTTGTTTTCACATTATTTTTATTTTTAAAAATATGATCAATTTGAGTGGCTGTTTTATAAGTGGAAGTCTGTTGCTTCCTAGTAATGCCGAAAAGACAATTTGGAAAACCTGAAGACATTAACGTTTCTAAGTATAATATACTGTATTTTTTATTTTTTATTTTGTTTATGTCTATATTGATGTCACCAATTATGATACTTAAATTGTTTTGAATTACATCTGAATTTTTTTCGATCACACTACTCAATTCTGAGATGAACTTAACTTAACTTGTTGTGGGAGGTCTATACGCAGCAATGATGTTAAGTTTTCTATTATTTCTTAGGTCAGTGAATGTCAAGAGCATGTTTTCAAAAGTTATCGTGCATAAAATCCTTTCCTTAATTCTCAAGAATTTTTGTTTATAGAACACAATGATTCCCCTTCCTTTTTGGTTGTTTCTTAGTTTTGACATTTTTTTCAAAATTATTTAATTTATAAAGATTGAGTTCCGAATTATTTATATTTATCTCTGTAAGAATTATAATATCTATATAATTTAAATGCATTTAAATTTACAAACAACATATTCCAATTTTTCCTAATTGATCTGATGTTTAGGTGGATTATATACAGGTTTTGATGTTGACATTTAATTTCTTTTACAATTGATTAGTTGAATCAAAATGTATTGTTTTGGGATACAGAATATGTTTTTCTAATAATTTACAACCGTCTTCGTTTTTAGTGGCCATCATTTGATAAGAATGAATTTGTTTTGTTTAAATTATTTAATTTTATTTAGATCATTTTCATTACGAATTCTGAGGATTCCAGAGTCGTCACTTTTTCTGACAAGAATTTTTCCATCTTTTGACCAAATAAATTTATAATTCAGTTCTTTTAGCCCCATTTTATGTAGTTTCGGCGTCAATTCCTCAGCTAAGATTTATTTCATTTATAAACGTAATCTATAAATTCATTCTGCAAGTTTCACTTAAAAATCTGAATTTTTATGATTCGAGAAGTTTCCTTGTTAGCAGTGTTCAGATTTCTCTCAAAGGAATAAATGTTCGGAATTCGCTCAACTGCCGAATTCTATCGTTTATTTTGCCGCCATTTCCGGGCACTTACCCAGTTTTACTCAGACGATTGTTGTCTAAGATTTGCTTATCGAATTTTTAAAAAACTGCTACTACCTGATAAACTATCACGAAAACAAAAGGTAAAATGCATTCACTGAATGTGAACTGCTTAATTCTTTTCACCAAAAACATATCATAGTAACAATGCGATCAATGCCGCACAAATAAAACAAATATTTAAAAAAAAATGACATGCTTCGAGAGCCCGAAGTTAACGGCTCTTTTCCTCAGACTAAAAAAGATATCAAACTTCACTCCTAAACAGTTGTCTCAACAAATATGAAACCAATACCAATTTGAGAATTATCAAAAGGAATGGTTTTGAAATAACGATAAGAATGTGGATATTTAAATGAGATAAGCATCTGTTAAGTTTATATAGAAATTGAAATTTATTTTCAATACTTCAAAACTTTAAAATGCCTAAGAAAATAACATTTCTTTGAGAAGCAATTATTAAGCCTCCACACCTGCTTAAATTAACCTCTTTACAAAACACTAGACGAGTACCGTCGCTTCGCTTCGGAACCCCTGCATGTATTGCATTAAAAATAAAACTTTTATTTAGCAAATTAACATCGAGATCGGAGAATATACGATTTCCAAGCCGATTGTGGCATTCTCCGATTAATTCAGTTGTATTGCGGGTTGGCGCCACCACCTGGGGTTGCCGCCACACACTTCATGGTCATTTTGCCAGATTGGGTGACGTTTATGTTTACTGCTCCGCTCATATTGGTCGTAGCGTCATATTATATAGCCTATAATAATTTGGCCCGCTTTTCGCGCTGCTTATACACTGTCCGGGGAGCGGCGCGCGCGACTCTTTTCCTTTTTTGATTGATTGCTGGAGGATGTGTCAACGTTGAAGCAAAATACATAATTATATATTATAAAAGCGTTATTTTGTCTGTCATAAGACTTTACGTTTTTCCAATTTTGTGACCAAACTATAAGAGATAGAGTGGTCATGTAAATGGATAAAATGTAGATCTTTTTAAGACAAACAAAATGCTACAAAAATCTTTCGAAAAAAGTTTTTGGTTTCCAAGATGGCGCCTTTTAAAGGGTCAAATTTGACTTTTTCTCAATTTAAACGAAAAGTATAAAAGATGGAAGAGAACATTATATTGAGAAAATGTTGGCATTTGAAAGTTCTATCGAACGATATATCACTTATTCACAAACGCTTCAGCGTTTGCAAGATACATGCAAAAATGTGAATTTTCGATTTGTGACGCCGACCCGCAATACATCCGAGTTATTCGGAGAAGCCACAACGGGCTGGGAAGTTACATATTCTCCGAGAATCGCAACATTAATTTGCTAAATAAATAAAGTTTGTTTTTTGAATGCTATATATGCAAGGGTTCGGGAGCGAAGCGACGGTACCCGGCTATTATTATTATAATACAGTATATAAAAACGTATATTATAAAACGTTATTCTATCGGTCATTATGTAAGCAAAATGCTAAATTACAAATTACTAAAATGTTACTAAAATAGAGAATCTATTCATGAAAAATGAGAATATATTAAACAACTGTCCAACTATACTGATTGGCGACGTAAATATAGATATTTTCAAAATGAATAAAAACAATGCAGTACAGAAGTACGTAAATCTTATGTGCAATAATGGTTTCAGAAATCGTATTTTCGGAACAACAAGAAGCTGTACAATTCATGGAAATACGAAAACAAATATAGATCATATTTTCATAAATAAACATGATATCAAAACACCAGGAATAATATGTAAAGAACGAATCGGATAACAGTTGAAAATGAGAAAATAACAGATCCAAATGTAATCTATAAAGAAGTAATCAATGATGTTAACAAAACAAAATTCATGAAAATCTACATATATAAAAAGAAAAGTCCTGACTCACTCACTCACTGACTCATCAACGTCCACCCCAAACCCTTGGATTTAGAAAACTGAAATTTTGCACAGAGGTTTCCTTTATGATGTAGACAAGGAATAAGGCCGGACTTTTCGAAATTCGGGATAGGGAATAATCTGGCAAACTGACGATGAAGTGTATGGCGGCAACGCCAGGTGTGTGGCGCCAACCCGCAATACACCTGAGTTAAGTGGAGAAGGGCACAACGGGCTGGGAAGTCGTATATTCTCCGATCTCAATATTAATTTGCTAAATAAATAGAGTTTTTTTTTTTTTTAATGCTATATACGCAAGGGTTCCGGAGCGAAGCGACGGTACCCGGCTAGTAATAAATAATAATAATTCCCTACCCCGAGAGAATAATAAAAACTTCTAAAACCTAACAATAGTAACGGAAGCAAAATTTCAGCTTTATAACTTTAAAGCAACTTTTTTTTATCCTCTTTATTCCCTATCCCATAAGAAGTTCGAAAAATCCTGAAAAATATTATTACTGATTATTATTACCTACTTAGATGCCAAATTTGAAGTCTCTTAACAATTATAGTTACGGGAAATAAGGCAACTTTGAAGCGAAAATATAAATCCTCTTTATTCCCTATGTCGTGGGAAGTTCGAAAAATCCTGAGAAACGTTATTATTGATTATAAATACCTACTTACATGACATATCCCATTACTACAGTGTTTCGCCTCTGAACACGATGGTGAAATCCGTTTGTTGATCCGACCTTCCGTTCGGGAGTTGTTAAGGGTGGATAGACACGGATGGACGGACAGGACAAACGCAAAAGCTACCAATTCAGGGCGCTATCACAATACCTCCCAAATGGATCGCTAAATAATGAAGTTAAATTAATTATCTAATTATTTATTTCTTTTCGAAAAATCCTTGACGTTTTGTTCCTCTCATTCATCAGATTTCAATGTTCGCGACATTTCGATTGCTAACTGGTTTGAAAAGTTTTAATTGTTTTTCCCTCTATTGTTTCTCCCTTTATTTAGCAACTATTACCAAGAGAATTAGCAACATTCCTCCGGATTTATTTTTTTACCACCCAAAGACAAAGGAATAAAATAAAAAAAAAGACTTTTTTCCAAAATTATAAGGAAAACACGCTAATCTTTTATTAATAGCAAATATAATAGATCAAAAAGTTGTTATATCTTTTTTAATCTTTATGCATGTAACTATAAACTCTATAACTATAGACAGATAGACTAAATCAACAAAAACATCATTAAAGTGAAAAAAAAAATTCTCCTTCGTTATTTTATTATAAGAAAGCTTTTATTTTATTATATAAGATTTTTTCCAGTTTCGTTAGTGATTGTTCTTCAAATAATTGGGGTTTTAAAGAAATGAAAATGAATTATTATAAATAAAATTTCCTTGCAGATGTGCTTAGTGTAGTTTCGCTTACTAAGTATCGAAGAAGACAAAATTGTAAGACAAAATAAAAAAATAAAGAATGTGTTTCTCATAATAGAAATATTTATAATCGATTTTTTTCTCCTTGTTTCCTTATTACCCTAACCTTGAAAACCCGATAGAAGCCTTCATTCGCACCTTTTAATTTTTAACTTGCATTTAAACTTACCAACAAAATAAAATCAATTCAATTCAATTTTATTGCCAAGAAAATTTTACAGCACCTATATTTTTACATGACATTTTGACAACCCAGTCGTCTTAAGGGAGATCTCGTCCAGAAGACAAGTGGGCGTCATGAGTTAGGCAATTTCAAAGGAAATGTATAACAGAACAATGAGGGGAAATATTTATAAAAGAGAAAATTACTGAAATTTTAGCAAATATTTACATGTTTATTTTGGACAAGAAGAACATTTTTTAGGTATTATGAACACTTGGAGTAAAAAGAACAGGAAGAAAGTAGGAATAGAGTGAGGGACTAGGCGGATACAACAAGGAGATAGAATAGAGGAGATGAAAAAGAAAGGTGATAAGTGGAAAGGGATTCGGATCTCAATTTCAGCCTGACTTAAATAGAATGTGGAATGTTAGCATATTGTTAAAATCGAAATGTGTTTTTTTTTTTTGAATTGGGTAAGAAGAGGACATTCACGGGTCACTTTAAGAATTTCATTCCAAAGTTTAGGCGAAGCATAGCTGACAACTCTTCTTTGAAAGTTAGACTTAGTTTTCGGAAAGGATAGTAACAGGTGGATAACAGATCTTGTATCATAGTAATGGGTGTGTGGGTTAATGGCTAGTGGGATACAGGGATAGAGTTTTTTATTCATCACCCTGAACCTTCTCTAAACAAGACATATTGATACTGTTTTTCTTAAAACATATTTAGTTTGTTTGACAGTTATTTTATTAAAAAAGTTACTTCCGGGCCATTTTCGGAGCAGGTGAACCTAAGGTGGCCCACATATTTATTTTGTTAAAAATTATATTTTCCAGGGATTGAAAGGACAATTAACACTTTATGACTAAATTCAGTATTTTATAACCTGCTAGTTTTAGAAACCTAAAGTCCTAATACTAAATATGCGTACAAAATATAGAGGGAAAAAGTCTTTCAAAAAGTACACTTAAAATTTTTTAAAAGTGAAGACCGCTAATTGTAGTGGTTTAAAGATGTGGAGGAAAGATATGATTTTAGACTAAATATGTCCAGAGGGATCGAGTAGAATAGTGTCAGGGTTTTTTATCTATAAATCATAGAAAATATTTCTGTACTTTAAGAAGCATGTTTTCATCAAATTTAAAAGAGTTTCCCCATAATACAACTCCGTAGCAAAGATTCCAATGAAAGAGTGTTTTAGTATTTGATCTGAGAGAAAGTTTAATTTTCTGATGATAACACCTAAGCTTCTGGAAATATTATAAGCAATTTTTTGCTTAATTATAATATTAATATTTTGCATACAAATTCCAAGAAAGATCATGAGAAAGATAGATTCCTAAGTAAATGAAGGAGGAGATCTCTTGTATTAGGGAGTTGTTATTAATTGAGAAGTTTGTATAAGAAAGTGTTTTATTCCATCGATAGACTAACATGTACAAGTTGGACGTCTTGTTCGAGATTTTCTATATTTTTGTTGGCAAAAAGAAGAGTTCCGTCGTCTGCATAGAAGATTCATTTAGAGGCAGATGACGTTAGAATAAGATCATTTATAAATAGGTTGATAAGAAGGGGTAAAAGGATGGACCATTGTGGTAAGCATTTTGGGGGTGGAATACCAGGAAGAAGAATATCTATTTAAAATAAGCTGCTACTGCCAGTCGGAGAGATAAGAGAAGAGCCAAGTTGCAGGAGGACCTCTAATGCCATGATGCTTTAATTTTCTAAGCAGAATATCAACATTAATTGAATCAAAAGCTTTTTGAAATCAAGGAAAAGTCCTAATACAATATTTTTTTAGAGGCCATGTTCTCTTTAACAAATTCAGTAAGACCAGTCATTGCCGTTTTTGTGTTTTTTCTTTTCATGAAGCCGTGTTGTTGCTGTGCAATGAGGCTCTTTTGATAGATAGTATGGAATAGTTTTTCAAATACTTCTGAAAAAGTATTAATAATAGAGATCGGGCGATAGTTCCCCAGGTCATCAACATCTCCTGCTTTCCATATTGGGATAATTTAGCCCGTTTAAAGGAGGAGGTAAAGATGCCTTCACAAATGGAAATATTAAATAGGCCTATGTAAGATAGAGGGAGTGAAATTTCGTCATTGATTTACTTAAGAAGAGCTGGAGAGATCTCGCTAGGTCCAGAAGATATTTTGTTGTAGAGGCATATGATAGCTTGTTTAACCTGTGAAGCGGAAGTCGGAGATAAAAAAAGGAGAAAAGGAGCTGAGTTGTTGAGGAATTGTTCAGTATTTTTGTGTAAATTAATGATAGGATTATCTGATAGCGGGATTTTAAGAAATTGATCAAGATGACGTGTCTCCTTTGAATTATTTGGTACTATAATACTGGAAGAACATTTTGCTTTAGTTGAGGGAGAAATTAATTTATTAATGTTGTTCCACTTTTCTTTTATTGAAAGATTGTCCTCGAACAAATGCTTATAATGACTGCTGTTTTGCGGCCCTAATTTTGGATTTTAATTCATTCTGTAGAGTTTTGAGGCGTATTAATTTTGCAGAGGTAGGATGTTTCTTATATGATTTCTAGAATTCGTTTTTCTGACAGATGAGAGCTAGAAGTAATGATTTCATTAATTAAAATAATTTCATTACTTAAAATAATTTCATTAATAAATATAATACCTCAGAAAATAATGAGTTGAATCACCAATAAAGCAATAAATTGCATTATATGAATCAACAATACATATCGGTACCAATATATTGAGCAAACATTCCACCCCCTGTACACCTGTGATATGTAAAATAATAACCCAATCCACCAAACTGCCAAGAATTTCTACACCACAAATCATCAAATTATATAAAAAAATACCATTATTCACCGTAAAAACAATGAATTTTCGCGCCTCATCGCGGAAACAATAACAATGCCTGTAATAATACTATCCCAGTACCAGAAGTAATAAATTATTTGTAAGAAATATCTTGCCTTTTCTTGTTTCTTCTTCCTCCCATTCCCCCGAAGTAGTTTGAAACTGCCTTTGACGTAATGATCACATGGTTTATCGCCCAACTGACCCTATTTAATTTGTTGACCAATGCCACTTCATTCGTGCCACTTCGTTGCCAGATGATGGGAATGTAATGTTCTCGAAACTGTTGCCCGTTCTCCAATTTTTAACTTTTTAACTGTCCTTTGTACTAAGTTTTAGTGTGTAATTTTATTTTATATTTTATTTGTTATTAATTTATAATATTACATCATTAAATGTGTAAGCTTACATATATATAAAAGCAATCAAATTATCGATTTACTTTGCTAGACATATTGGGATATTAGAAGTGGAAAACATAATTGAAAATATCCTAAACCAAAAATACTTATTCAGATTGCAAGATTAGAACATTATAAATTTATTTCAGTATAATTTTAGTTGTATATTATATATTGTGGTGGCACATTATTAGATACATCTACTTAGTAGCGAATGGAACCTCCTTTAGCTTTCATAACTGTCTAAATTCGTCATGGATTCCACAAAATGCTGGAAACGTTATATAGAATGATGCACCACTTAGACATGATCATGCAATTTACATGAATTCGTGTCTCCAGTAACGCAATTTCTGGAGATTCGCCGGAGGTTCTGGAGACTTGCAGCGAACAGCGCTTTCCAGCTCAGTCCAAAGATGTTAAGTAGAATTTAGATCCAGAGACTGTGAGGGCCACTCTAGTAAATGAAAGTCATTGTCAAGTTCGTGCAACCACTTCAGTGATTTCGGTTTTCAGTGCCGGCGCATTATCCTGCTGCAAGTAACCATCTGACTGAGATAACACTTTCAACATGATTGGATGCAATTGGTCAACAATGATGTTTAGATATGCCGTTGTATTCGGACTTAATCTATAGGTATTAAGGGACCCAATATGTGCCACGAAAACATTCCCCAGATCCATTACACTTGCATAGATGTCGCCAGATTCATGTTGTTCTCGCTAAATTCTGAGCCTTCCATCAGTGTGTTGCAACAGGAAATTCGACTCGTCAGACCAAGCAACGTTTTTTCCAATGCCCGATGCACTGCTTGTGTTGCTGTGACCACAGGAAGCTGCTCTCTTGTCCTCGCTGACAATAATGCTACGCAACGTGGCCGTCGGCTATTAGCCATTCGCCATTCACCACAAGATGCGCCTAGGAATACGTTGTTCTGGCCACCGAGGTTGATTTATGACTTGATTTGCGACATTGTGGCCCATCTGTTTGCTTGTCGACATTCATTTTAGACTTCCTCTTCTGACCTCTCACCAACAAGCGATTTTCGTCCACAGGAAAGCCACTGATTGAATGTTTTCTCCTTCTTTACACCATTCTCGATACACCTTGAAACTGTGGTGAGTACAAGTTCAGGTGAATTGCCGTTTCTCATATGCTTCGTCCAGCACCTCTCACGTTTACTGCCCCGCCACGTTCAAAGTCTGTTAGTTCACTAGTTTTTCCATTCTTTCTTTAGTTCGTAAGCTTGACCGATGCTAGAAAAGTTTTTTTTTCACTACATTTATTACAAAAACTGGGATCATGTGAGTTGTAATGTCATTGAACACTCCAATCCTGTGCACGGTAGGTGTGTACGTAATAAATTGACATCACAGTGTATAGCAAAATAAAAAGTGTTATTTGTTTGCCATAAATAACACTTCAGCTCCTTAACTAAGAATATTCGATTCTTTATTTTTTAGGATTCACATATTTAATGATTTTGGATTCATTGAGGATATCATTTCATTTGGATTTTGACAAAACAAATAATATTATTCTCTACAATAGAAGATGGCCATAAAATAACTTTCCCTGTTTGGAGGCATCTGCAGCGAAAACTAATGAACGGAATGAAACCAAAATGCAGAAATAGTCTACTGAGGGATGGGGAGAAGAATTCTGCAAAAAAAAAAAAGTTTGTACCAAAAGTCTCCGATAGGACAAAATTTGGCGCTCCTGTCACTCTAATCGTAGTTTATGAAAATTTTCTAGTGCAGAAGTGACAGCAGTGCTACTCAGGCCTTTTAAAAAGGGAAGAGCAGTTCGTTGATTGACTGTTGAGTCAATATGCGGCCTACCTTACCTCAGGGGGCGTTACTTGTAAAGCTGTTTTACACAAAGAGTGCAATGCAGAGGCGGCTCTTAGGAACTTTCGAAGGCTTCACAACTTACGTAAAACTCCTAATGTCTGCTGTAGCAATGCGAAATTCGAGGAAACTGGATCGCTAGTAGTGAGAGCCGGCAGTGGACGAAAACCAGTATCAGCCAACACAGTAACAGTTGTTGCCACTGCAGTGTTCCACGACACAGAGACTAGTAGTGGTCCAAGCGCTCGTGTAGTAGCTCGCCAAACCGATATGCCTTATGGGACTGTTTGGAAAATCTTACGGAAAATGCTGCATTTCTATCCGTACAAGATCAGTCGTGTGCAAGAACTAAAACCTACAGATTATGATAAGCGTCTGACTTTCACGCTAACATTTCTTGCCCAAATGGATATCAATAATGATTGGCTTTGGAACATATTGTGGGGAGAAGAGGCTCATTTTTATCTGAATGGGTCAGTTAACAGTCAAAAACTGCCGAATCTGGGCATGTGAACGTCCCTCAGTGATTCATCAAGTGCCACTTCTATCAAAAGTAACTGTGTGGTGTGGATTCACGGCAGAGTTCATATTAGGACCATACTTTTGTGAGACTACGACTCCTACAGATCCTGTACCATTAATGGAGAGAGATATCTGCAAATGATGCAATCGTTTGTCATTCCTGAATTGCAACAAAGACAATGCTCACACTCGACATGTTACATGCAAGATGGAGAACGACCCCATATTGCTCGTGCAGTACAGAACCTGTTACGCCAGCATTTCGGGAATGAGAGGGTTATAAGTCAGTATTTTCCAATGGAATGGCCACCCCGTTCCCCGGACATGACCCCATGTGACTTTTGGTTGTGGGGGTACCTGAAGTCCATTGTGTATACTGGTGGCGTTACAAACCTGCATTCGTTGAAAGATAACATACCACGGGCTGTTATGAGCATCCAAACTGACACTTTACGCGCAGCAGTAGAGAACGTCATACACCGGATGCAATATGTTGTACACAAGAAAGGTCAGCACATTCAAAAGGTTGCAAGGGGTCCAGAGAACCCTAATGATTGATTAATGTCGGTAATGTTGATAACAGATTGTTAACAAACCATTGATGATTAAAGATTGTTGTTTAAAGATTGTTGTGTTGCTTCAGAACGTTTTCTATGAGTCTCAAACTCCAATCAATACTGTATATTCATGAACTTTCGTATTCTTTTTTTGCGTGAGTTCATTGTAATTATTCACCAACTAGCAGCAAAGCCTGTCGGACGACAGGCTTAAAAAAATCTGAAAAATCATTTTATTATCAACTGTCAAATATAAAGTAAATGTAATCTAAATACTGCGCTAACTTGTGAACGAAGCTTCTACGGCAAAAATGGTTTTGAGTTTCGAAATCAGCGTAAACAACTGAGTAAGTATACCAAATTTCATTAAAATGGATGCAGTGGTAATAAAATTAGTTGGTTTTGAACGTATCTTTTGTTAGAATTTCAGTTGTTGAGTTCAGTTCCCAAGAATAAAATTTCATGGAAACAACATGGAATGACACTACGAACTAATATTTTCATCCAATTTGAGTACCCTTGATTCAATGGTATCATTGAGAACCGTTGGATCTATCTTAATAGCTTAGTTATATCGAGTTACAGACAGACAGACAGAAAGAAAGACAGACAGACAGAGAGACAGACAGACAGAGAGACAGACAGACGAACTTAGTCAATTATATAAGTTGATTTACTGGTTCCAACTGTGCCAAATTTTCTCCTATCGGCGACTTTTGGTACTTTTTTTTTGTTGAATTCTTCTATCCATGCCCTCAATAGACTATACCTGAATTTTGTTTCATTCCGTTCATTTGTTTTCGCTGCGGATGCCTCTAAACAGGGAAAGTTATTTTATGGCCACCTTGTATTTGAATTATTCTCTGCGCTTTAAGTTTCTTTTGTATAATACTATTTTATAACACTATGAGATTGAAGGACTTTCTGAAAAAGAAAAAAAAATATACCAAAAATTGATGAAATATTATAATTTGCATTGGTATAAAACTTTTCATAAATAAACTATACTTTCTATGATTATTTGCCCTTTTTGTAAAATATGACATTGAGTTTTTTTTTTTATTTATCCTGTTGAATTTTTACTTTTCATTTCTTTAGGAAAGACGGGAATCTTTTTGAATCTTGTTACAACACTCATATTTGGAAGCATCTTGACGAATGTAACATGCTTAGTTTGGAACCAAAGCTTCACGTTAGCCTAGTTGATTCTCATTTAGGACAATTACAATTCATGTGTGAAGGACATGGAAAGAACATACAACGTAAGAATACTTTTTGTGAGAAAAAAGACTTTTGAATGTTTAAGTATTGGACTGAAACTTTTATTAAATAATATTGTTTTATATAGTTATACACAATACAATTTTGATACAGTTATTGACTGACCCTTCAATCTTTTTAATATTCAATGATTTGCATTTTTTTTAATGTTAACCAGTCGTATTAGATATACTTATATTAAGAATATCTATGGTACAGATGCTAATCCATTAATATAATTAATTAATTAATTAATTAGGTTAAATTAAGAAGAATAAGATTTAGAATAATTTGTTCAACAATTACATAGGATATCTGATTTTGTATATTTTTGATGTTCTTTTATTTTCCTGGATTATAAATTTTCCTGTCTAATTGACTTATAATTAATTTCTTTAATTATCTGTACAATCTTGCCAACGCCGTCTTATACTATAAATTCCTTTCTTGCACATATCCGTGGCTTGGCGTTGCAGATATTCTTCGATGTCCTTCTTAAGATCACAATCTTGTAGTTATGTCCTGCTCTTCAGAAAATTGTTCATATGTCTGAACAAGTGAAAATCTGTTTTGTGAAAGGTCCAATGAATAAGGCGGATGGGACAAAATGCCATATGTGGCTGTGGGTGTGTTCTACCATATGCGATCTTTTATTATCCTGAAGCAAAATGGAACCTTTTCGATTGACCAGTATCGCTGTACGCTGTATCTTTACGCTGTATCTTTTCTAGCTTTTGGTGCATTTCAATCAATTCTGGCACGTACACCTCTGCTGTCAAAAATATTTTCCGTGGGTGAAGAGGAGGCTTAGGAGTTACTGCTGAAGGCTCGTTCTTATCCAACCAAGATGAAGATACACAGTGATATGATACACTATCCACTTTTGTGGCAGGTTACAATTCTGTCGAAGAAGGGCTTTTTTCTTCGAGAAGGTAGATTGAAGAAAAAATTGTATAACGAGTCACTTTGTGTCCTTCTGTGAGTTCGTGCGGTACCCATTTGTCCCTCTTCCGCATTTTGCCATGTTCTTCAAGGCGGCGTAAAATTGTGGTGTGAGATATCTCTAGTTTCTTAGCCATATCCAGGGAACTTTGATATGGGTAAACTCAATCAGTTCTTTCACCTTCTTGGCTGATGACACTTTTTCATGGCGTCCTCTAGGAGCATTCTTTACATTGTAATCTCAATTACGGAATTTTTGGAACCAACGCTGCACTATCCTTTCGCTTATATTCTTCACCGAAAACACTTCATAAAGTATGTTCTCTCTCGGTTCAGATGCTGATAAGCCTCGTAAGACCTCATAAAGCATTACTTGTCGAATATCCAACGTCTCCATATTTTGATTCAACTCACAAAACTGGACGCAGAATACAGACAGAACCGCATGACCAGTCGATACCATAATAACATAATCGACATAATTACACAGCTAAAGCAGGCTTTAGTTACTTCCCGACATTTTCAAGGTTTCCAATCTGATATATTTTACTATTGCCATTATTATTATGTTTTTCCAGAATGAGTTTTTGTATTGAAGTAGATGTAAACGTTGTTGAGAATTTTATTTGTCTTTTTATACAGATATTATTCTAAATGGATGGATACTGGCGACCAAAAATTCACCAATTTTGATCAGTTTTTGTTTGAAATGCACGCTGATACGAGAGAGATCACAATATATTCTAACAAAATGTTGTCGAATAAAGTTAAAGACACCTAAGCGCAACTAAAGCCAACTTATGTAAAAAAAACAGACAATTTTACATTTTCTTTTTGGGCAACCCAATACTTCTATAATGGCACTATTTATTGTCACTAGAGATGTGGTCAGGGTTCCATCGCATGGTGCAGAATGATCACCCAGCCATAGAAATTGTATGGAAATTGTAAAGTTTGAGGGATGACGAAGAGAGCCTAAAAAAAGGTGCTGATATTTTAAGCTGAACCACATGCAAGAATCATGTCAAGTTCTAAAGAAGTCAATCACTCCTTTTAAGCAACACAGAGAAGAAAATCTTGAAGGGGAATTGGAAGATGTTGATTGCTGAGTTAATAAACAAAGAAATGAAAGTTTTGTTTTTCCCTAGTTTTTCTATTCAGATGAATATGAAACCGTGTTCTCAGGAATTACTTATGTATGATTTACTTTTTTCTTTCTTTCTTTCTTTCTTTCTTTCTTTCTTTATTTATTTACTTATTTATTAATGTATGTTCGGTGTTTCATTATTAAAAGAAAATATTAATTCTAATTTTTCCTTTTGATATTTAGAATTTTGGAAGAATAAAGGTAAAGAATGTTTTGAAAACACTGAATATGAGTACATACAAGATGACTGTAGCAGACATTTCCCAGATTTATCTCTCATTGATTACAATGATCCCAAAACTTGCTTGTAAGTGAAAAAGTTAAAGTTATTTTAAAGAACACATTACTGTAAATTATTGTATGACTTATCCATTATTATAAGTTATTGTTATAAATTAATACTGTTTAGTTAAAAAAAAAGGAAATATTTAAAATTAAGTTTAGATAGTTCTGAGAAATTCAACATATTTGTGAATATTTACCTTTTTTAATTATTTTCCTTTAAACTTGTGCATTGTAGCTCTATCAATATGAGGAAAAAAACCCACTTTGTTTAGAAAATAAAGGGCTACAATTTTGCTTAATTTGCACAATTCTTGTGTTCCATCAACGTTTGCTTACAGTTTGTCATGGCCCAGCGTCGCCATCTCGATGACGCAACAAGGGATATATTCACTGTGCATGTGAAAAATGTTGGATTTATGGTTGGAATTGTCGCAGCTCTAAATATTTCGACCATCATCGTATCCAGATTGTGGAAGAGATTGCAACAGTAGGGGAACATTTCTCAACTCTTCGGACGTGAACATCCACGGATAAACAAGCCCCGATAGGAATGTATCTCACGCTAAATGCCAGACAGTGCAACCAGAGCACAAGTTGGTAACTCGTCATAGACCTGGGAGTTAGAGTAGACTGCTGTATCGAGACATACCGAGTACAGGCGATTAAATGAGACCGGACTGTATGTTCGGAGACCCGTGCGATGCAACCCTTTGCGGTGATCCATCAGACACCGTCTGGAGTATGCAGAAAAGAATCAGCATGAAGAAAGACGCAGTGGAGCCATGTAATGTTTCTTATGAGTCCAAATTCTGTCTGGAAAGTTATTTCCCATGTGTTCAGATCGTTAAAATAGTTGTATTAACACATCTTGGAAGGTGCGCCATAACAGGCCAAATACATAGCAACAGCATGCTTCAGCAGTAGGATGTACGACTTTAGCAGTAGTAGGTGAGCGAGTGTGTCTGACTTCTTCTATATAGATGCCAACGACCATCCATACAGGGCTTGTCTGGTGAGGAGTATCTTGTTTATGAGAATATCCGACGAATCGATTGGCCAGCCTATTCTGTGAACCTGAATCCGATCAAATATGTCCAGGACGCTTTCAGAAGCCGCCAAGGTCTCTCAACGAGCTTCCCGCAGTATTAAGCCTATTGCACATGGATCCGAAAATCAGTCGATCGGATCCTTGTGCAATATGGGCTTTTAGGGAGCGTTTGAGACCAAAATTATCATATTGAAATGAAAATGAAAAAAGGTAAGGTGAATGAGTGTTTTAATTATATAAATTTTGGACCGAATCACCCTATCTGTGAAATGTGTTGCGAATCACCCTCCTTCACTTTATCTTTTTTCCTTATATTTTTTCCCTTTATGCCCAATGCACATGGATCCGTCCGACCGATTTTCGGATCCACGTGCAATGGGTTTTAGTCACTTCCTCAAGTATTGCTCAATGCTTCTGATTAGCAGTGGGCCGGAACTTCATGCTTTTGTATATTGCACCGCGGGTGACCAAACAGCATGCCAATTAATATTTGCATCACCTGCATGTAGCGGCTTGAGGCTGGAAATAGGCTTCTCATTCGCTCCACAAGGACATCTTTGCGGTTTCTGTGGGTTTTTTTTCCTATAGCGCTGCTGCTACCTTTATGTGTGTTCTTTTGTGTTTCCTTTGTGTTAATAGGACCTACTGCACATTTCCCCCAATTTTGGTGAAATTTGGATGCTTGTGGAAGGTCTGAAGCTGCCATTCGCTTAACTTTTGACAGTGAGTGTACTTGCATTGACACCCCAAGTTCAATCTTTTTTTTTCTATAAATTCTAAATATTTGGAAATTTGAAAAAAAATAGCATATTTCAGAGCTCTATATCTAGGTTGAGGGACGAGATAAAAATCTGAACATTTGGCCAATAATAGTAGGCTACTATATAATAGTGTTATACATAAAATAATTTCGACTTTGAGATTTGACTATAGATAAAGTATAAATAATGCAAAACGTCAAGAATGCATTTTACATGAAATATACTCATGGACAAAAAAATTAGCGCACCAAGAAATAATTGCGGGATCGTAACGAAACTTGCAGTGAAGGTACATGTCGGGGAGATATGCAAATGATTAGAAATGCAGCGTGATTGCGCATTACGTATAGCCGGTAGAGGGCGTTGAACATCGTACTGTGTGGAGTATAAAACAGGTAACCAAAGCTTGTTTGAGTGTGCTGAATCATTTACAAAGGAAGAGCTGAGGTAGACATGCCATTATGCCGTGTTCGAAGACAGTATACGCAGTTGTCGCAGTTTGAGAGAGGGAGAATCGTCGGGATGATGGAAGCTGGGTGCTCAGCTAGGCGAGTAGCTCGTTAATTAGGCCGCTCTGATTGTGTTGTGAGAAGGTTTTGGGATCAGTGGACCCGAGAGATGTCATGTCCACGAAGACCAGGCTCAGGACGCCCTCGACAGACCAGTCGTCGAGAAGACCGCCACATATTCAGAAATGCACGCGTACAGCCAACTGCTTCATCGGCCGCCATCTAGGCACAGGTAGCACCTTCACTAGGGGCCGCTGTGTTTCTCGAACCATACGAAGGCGCCTGGCTAAAGGACAGTTGGTATCGCGGCGCCCATTACGTGTGCTGCCCTTGACGCCCACCCATCGACGCCTCCGTTTGGAGTTTTGCCGCGCACGAGGAAACTGGACTGCAGCGGAATGGAACCAGGTCGTCTTTAGCGACAAATCCAGATTCAATCTCGGCAGTGATGACAATCGTGTTCGTGTGTGGAGAGCCCGTAGTGAGCGCTTCAATCCTGCCTTTGCTGTACAGCGACACACCGCTCCCACAGCTGGTGTGATGGTATGGGGTGCCATTGCCTACAATACACGGTCGCCCCTAGTATTGTTCCGTGGCACCATGACAGCCCAGCGGTATGTTCATGAAATCCTGCAACCACATGTGTTGCCACTCATGCAACGACTCCCAGGAGCCATTTTTCAACTAGACAATGCTCGGCCTCATACGGCAAGGGTGTCACAAGACTGTCTCCGCACTGTTACTACCCTTCCGTGGCAAGCCTGATCCCCAGATTTGTCTCCAATCGAGCATATCTGGGATCATTTGGGACGACGAGTTGGGCATCCCACGAGTTTGAACGAACTAGAGGCAAGGTTACAGCAAATATGGAACGAAATGTCTGAAGACGTCATACAGAACTTGTATGATTCAATGCCCGATCGTATCGCATCGTGCATTCGCGCTAGAGGGGGTCCAACGGAGTATTAACTCCTCCGTTCTTTTGCCTTTTTCTCTGAAATAAATTATCCTTTTTCTTTGATTTTCTAATCATTTACTTATATCAAAGTAGTCATTACGTATGTAAATTTTCGTTTCATTTTGACGACTCCTTCTTGGTGCGCTAATTTTTTTGTCCATGAGTGTATATATAGTATTTAAATCAATTAATTTATAATTTAATATATGCATATACAAAAAAAATCACTTATTAAAGTTAAAAAAAAAACTTCAGATGAAGAATATCTAGTTGATCTTGAGGTTTTCTGCTAGGCTTTCAAAACCATCAAGGCACGGTAAGTTCTATCCACTGTTTATAATTTCTGTTATCGGGGGTTTCTTCTGGCTTGGGTTTCTTCATCGTTACCTTACAGGAGAATTTTCTTTTATACAGTCAGACCTCGATATAAGGTCACCCGATTATAAGGTCACTTTTCTAAAGTCTCGGCTCATTGATTAGGAATTCTATGATATGAAATATCGGATATATGGTCAGGTCTTAAATACCTTAATGGCATATAAGGTCACTTTTGTCTGTGATTTCAGTGCCACACTGATTCAATTCCAAGAATTTTTCCGTGGGTACGATCTTTTATCGGCGTCATTTCTCCTTTTGACGGAAGGGACAGCATTCCCACGCCTGGACGAGTGGGAAGGATATTTCTCCGTTCCCATCGCGTCACGTGTCCATCGTTGTTCACCAGGAAGTCGAAGGAAAGGATCTCATTCCAACCGTTTCTGTGCTTGTGTTAGATGTCGACAAAAAGAAAAACGTTGTCTCTATCAGAGAAAAAAAAATCTTCGAAGATTTTGAAAACTCTAATGTATCGAAAGGATGTTTTGCCAAAGAGCGTGGGATACCTCGAACGACTCTCAACAATATTCTGTCCTCGCATACTGTTGCATAAACATGTAATGGAAAGAGAAAAAGAAAGCTTTTATCACCGTATGAAATAGTTGAAGAAGGCCTTCTCCAATGGATAAATTTTGCTAGAGCACATAATATGCCTACATCGTGTTTAGTAGGTTAGGTGGTGGTAATATGGACCACTTTTTTATTTTGACAAAATCTTGAATTTCATGTGGCTCTAATGTATGAAAATCGTCAGTAGCATTAGTATACATATCGTGTGAAATAAATATCACACATTTTTAAATAAATATTTAAAACTCTTGAATAGGTACAATTATTTAGAACATTCTACAAAAAAATGAATTGTTGAACTGGGGTTGTAATATGAAACAGATGTTAAAATGCAACAATACTTCTTTATTATTGCTATTATAGTAAAAAAATCATTTATTGTTGATACTTTAATGCATTGTTTTGTTTCACATCAATAGAAAATATAGAAACTACAGAGAAAAAGTAAAAATTAATGCTGAACACTTTATAATTGAAAGAAAACGCTCAATTAAAAATTGCAAGTCTTTCATGAGCAAAAATCTGCTGATTTGGTGTTTTCTTGCATTTACAATATCTTCTTGACGCATTTCTGCCTTAGTCCCTTCTTTTCAGGTCCTAATTTGCTTCTTGGCATCGTGAGGTTGTATTATGGAACACCTGTTTCATATTACCACCAGTCGCCATATGGAAATTGACTGATCCATTCTCAGTAATAAAATATTAATTCTTAAGTACTGAATACATCATTTTGTAGTTCAGTTAATTAATAATGATATACAATATAAGAAAAACCTCATTCGTATTAATAACAGTACCAGAAATTGTGTTGAATCTTACCCTGTAAAAACTTTCAGGCTTACAAAAACACACTACTTCTTCTCATAACCATACACAACGAAATACTGAAGTTTTTATGTCTAGGTGGCTAAAAGGAACAACAGCGATAGAAATTAGAGCGGTTTCCGGATGATAGCAGCAGATACTTGCACAGAAATTGCTGTTTCTTATTACAACCCTGTTCCATATTACCACCTTCTCCCCTACTGAAAGAAAAAGCTTTACAAATAGCCACAGAATTAGGAGAGAAGGACTTTATGGCGAGCAATGGATGGATACAGAGATTTAAATTATGACATGAATTAAATTTGAAAACAGTGTGCGGTGACGCCGGTAATGTGGATGATAGCGTTTTAAGTGATTGAAAGAAATCCGTGTTAGATGACATTTTGAAGCGGTATGAACATTGCAATATATTCAATGTTGATGAATGCGGACTTTTTTCTGGGTCTTTCCCGGCAAAACTCTTACTTTCAAGAAAGAAAAATGTATAGGGGGGAAAAAAAGTAAAGAAAGACTGACAATTTTTTTAGGAGCTAATATGGATGGCTCTGTAAAACAGACCGCTAGTTATCGGAAAATTTCAAAAGCCACGTTGCTTTAAAAACGTTAAGTCTTCACCTTTGGATTATGATACAAACAAAAAAGCATGGATGAATGCTAACATATTTGAGAAAACTATGATAGATACTTTTTGAAAAATAAAAGAAAAGTTGTTTTCATCGCAGACAATTGCCAAGCTCTTATCAACATACCTCAGTTGAAATCAATTGAGCTTGTTTACCCCTAAATGTTATCAGTGTTTTGCAACCTTTGGATCAGGGAGTCATTCAAAATCTGAAATTGAAATACAGAAAGCTCCTTCTTGAAAGATTTGATTTCAGCAATTGATGAGAAAAAAATTTTTCACGTGTCTTGTTAGATGCAATTTTTTATATTCATAAAAGTTGGAGCTTGGTGTCAAACACATGCATTTCAAATTGCTTTCGACATGCTGGTTTTCAATTTTCTTCGAATAGTGTGGATAAATAACAGATGAAGATGATGAAGACGATATTCCTTTAGCTGTATTAATACAAGATCTCAGAAATCGCGGCTGTGCTATAGAAGGGAAAAGTGAATGCGTGAAAATTGTTGATGAAATTGCTACCACTTCTCAAGCTTCGATTTCCGAAATTGTTTCGCAAGTTTTAGATTCCAATGCAGCAGAAAATGAGGATAACGACAATGATATTGAAAGTGAAGCGGTGACACAAGCAGAAGCACTCAGAGCATTAAATGTCGTAAGACATTTTTTTACGAGTCAGAGGGAGCTGAAGAACATTTTCAGAAATCACAAAACTTAGAAAACATTGTACAAAAGATGAAACGAAAATCACGACAGTCCTGTATTATGGATTATTTTAAGTAAGATCAGTTGTATATCAGTACTTTGCTTGAGCATACTAGTACTATTTCTAAAACCTTTATTCCGAATTAAAATTTTTAAAAAATAATTTCTTTCTGATTCCTATTTTAATTGGTTCAACTAAATTAAAAAATTATAACATAATAAACTGATCTTTTTGTACGAATTAAATTTTACAAAGAATTATACTGTATTTATATAATGCTTATTTATTGACACATGCGTATGAATCGGTTATAAGGTCATCCCGCTTATATGGTCACTTTCACGAGGTCCCAAGGGGTGACCTTGTACCGAGGTCTGACAGTATTTGCATACATTGAAATATTAAGTTAATTGATTTAAATGATAAAGTTAATTGCAATAAATATTGTAACATGCATTATTTTTTTTTACGTTTTGTGCTTGATTTATCTCTACTTTATAGTGAAATCTCAAACTCGAAATTGTTTTATGCATAATACTATTATAATAGGGTACTATTATGTGCCAAAAATTCAGATTTTTATCTCGTTCTTCATTTGAGAAGAACCTCTGAAATAAACCTCTGAGTGCCATTTTTCAAAATTTCCAAATATATCGAATTTTTCAGAAAAAAAAGGAAGGCAAGTCCCAGCTAACTCGATCTCTACTGATCTGCGCTGATCTGTTTATTTCAGGGAGAGCAAGGGTTTTTATAGACATTGTACAATAATTTGTGAATGGATGGTTGGTGATTTACTGGGGAATTTAAAAGATATGTGATTGTAACGGGTTTTAACCGTGATATTTAATTTAAAGAGAATTATGAGCTAGCCACCAACCGTTAAGAATTTAAAAATAAAAAAAAAAACAGACTTCACAGTTTAACTGACAAATTTGAAATGTACAGTAACTTAAATAATGATTGATCAGAACAGTAGAAAAATAGAATAAACTAGAAAACAAAAACTAAAACTATGACGTATCTATAAAAATCATCACAATATCCATAAAAACTCATTACAGTATTTACGTTCCCATCAACCCTTAAAATTGCAAAAACTACACCGTCCAATACAACAAGCATGGTCGCCAGACAAAACAAACAAACAATAAAATCAAAATAATAGTTATTTTGAACAACGAACATCTAAGTGTTATTGGACAAAAAAAAAACAAAACATTTTTTTTTTAAAACTAGTCAAGCAACCATTTTTTTTTCCGAACCACTGCCTGTGGACTTACCTTATATACTTAAATAATCAGTGAAGTAGAGTAACTTAATTTCTTATCTTTTTATTTGTAGAAACATGATGTCACTCTTGACTTACATTATATACTTAAATAATCAGTGAAGTAGATTAACTTAATTTATTATCTTTTTATTTGTAGAAACGTGATGTCACTCTTGACTTACCTTTTATACTTAAATAATCAGTGAAGTAGATTAACTTAATTTCTTATCTTTTTATTTGTAGAAACATGATGTCACTCTTGACTTACCTTTTATACTTAAATAATCAGTGAAGTAGATTAACTTAATTTCTTATCTTTTTATTTGTAGGAACGTGATGTCACTGTGGACTTATCTTTTATACTTAAATAAACAGTGAAGTAGATTAACTTAATTTCTTATCTTTTCTTTGTAGAAACATGATGTCACTCTTGACTTACCTTTTATACTTAAATAATCAGTGAAGTAGATTAACTTAATTTCTTATCTTTTTATTTGTAGAAACGTGATGTCACTGTGGACTTACCTTTTATATCTAAATAAACAGTGAAGTATTGTCCTCCCAATGAGAGTTGGCCGGCGGAAGTTTGAACTGTGCAGCCCTTCCGGTAGCTGATCAATTATGTTTTCCTGTTTACCTAAATGGACGACGGCGCGGCGTCTGTTCTCACTGAGAAAGTATAGTTAACATATAATAGGCTAACGTTTAATTATCGGAGAAGTTGTAATTTAGAAAAATACTTGTTATTTAGAGGAATTCATTTATAAATTGTCTTTCTCAGATTTTAGGTTTTGAAAGTATCCCTTCACAGAGGCAAGTATTTCTCTTGCTTGACGACGAAGAGTCCTTCTAGTCTATTTTTCTCCGCTGAGATGTTGATAACGCAAATTAAAACTTCTCTAAAATTTAGCATTATTTCAATACTAACCGCTAATAATAAATATTTTAATGATTTATAAATACAATTCCTTTTGATAAGTAACCAGCGATCAGATGGGCAGATTCTTGTCAGAAGATCAGACGGAAGTACCTGACCAGATTAATCGATGCTACATGCGGAATTCTCACAAAATCAGGGCGGTCAACTCTCATTTGGAGGACAATAGATTAACTTAATTTCTTATCTTTTCTTTGTAGAAACATGATGTCACTCTTGACTTACATTATATACTTAAATAATCAGTGAAGTAGATTAACTTAATTTCTTATCTTTTATTTCTAGTGGAATGTTGGAGTTCCTTAATTGTATCCGAGAAAATATTGATACGTCATGTGATGATTTTGGCAAGAAAATGGTGTACACCTACTTCAAAAGAGGTTTTCTAAATACACCATGTGGAAACTACATCAAAGAGAAAGACAACAGTGACGTGGAGATCATCTATGATGAATCGGATCATATATTTGGCTGTAGTATAACAGCCACTAGAAGTTCTGTTGGAGCCGCTTCTGCTTCTTTTGCTTTTGTTGTATTTTGCCTTTGTAAAATCATGATATTGTATTAAATATAGAATAAGTGATATGAGCAGAAAGATTTTGGTTTATACAGCAAATGTTTTTTTTTCGTTTTTTTTTTATTTTCAACCTGATATTTCTCCGTGCCTTTACATATGGAAAAAAAGAAAACAAAAAATTGATTGCGTTAAAATCTGATGGCTTAATTTTTTTTTTAAATAGAAAAGAACAAAAACAAATTATTAGTAATAGCTCTAAAATAAAAATTAATATTTTCTATTTAAATATATTAAATACTTAGAATTAAACTTTAAAAAAGTAGGCCTATAATGAAATCAAAACTAAGGAACAAACTTTTCCCTCCATTTTCTCCTGCTGGGATTTGCACATTGTTTAATTGCCAGGGATTATTTAATATATATGAAATTGTATATTTAAATGTATTACCTGTACTCTACGTATTGTTCCTTAAAAAACAGAAATTATATATATATTTTTTTTTGCATAGTTGTCCCTCATTGAGTGTGAACTTAATACAGTTCCTTCTGAAAGTTTGGTTTGGAATTTGAATTTCATGTTTTTAGGATGAATGATACCTAAGTGTGAAGACTGTATCTTTATTTTTATGTAATTCAATTGACCGAATCTATCTCCAAATCATGAAAATGTAATGTTTTCTTGTAATGCCTTTAATGCATAATAGTAGTGCATTTAATAACTAAAAAGGATAGTACTTTTTGAAAGAATATAAAAACTACAGAAACTTATATGATCTGAAAACGTAAGAATCTCTTTTAAGTTCTGGATTTTGTTTCTTTATAGAAGTTAATTTATAAAATGAAATTTTATTTATATTTTTCGAAAGTTCCATGGTTAAGCTTTCACTTCAATGTCAAAAAATGAAAATAAAAACCGTTTCTTATAGTTCAATTTTTTGAATGTGATTGACATTGATTTTTCAAAAGCTATAATTGAGTATTGATTTATTTCGACGGAAATGAAGCAATTGAATCTAGTAATTTTTGTTTTTCAACAACATATCAAAAAATTAGTTAAGAATTTGTCCAGCATCTCACAAGAGCTTACTACTGTTAAAGGGACTTCTTCAGAACAGTTTTATTTACAAGAAATAACAATAATCAGAGAATCTTTATCTAAATATGGTGAATTACTGTAACATCTGTTAGAACATTAAAAATAAACAAACCATTCAAAGCATTGTATTTCTAATATTGACAGTTTCTTTTTACTACTAAAAATAATACGAATGAAGATAAAGTATAAATACCGTATTTTACGGACTATAAGACGCACTTTTTTCTTCGAAAAATTATCTCCAAAATTCAGGTACGTCTTATACTCGAAATTAATATAAAAAAGGTAAAAATGTTATTTTTTTAAAAAATTGCTTAAAAATTAAGGTGCGTTTTATAGTCCGTAGTGTCTTATAGTCCGTAAAATACGGTAACCATTCATTTCACTAAATAAACTTAAACAATAATGCTCTCAAGGACTAATTGTAAAATTATCTTTGTATACTGAAAAAACTTAAGATTTCAGAGCTATTGCGTGAATATCTTCAAATCAATATTGTCAGTTAATTTAAAAGTAATTGAAATGCTGAACAACTAAGAGGATTCGCTTTTACTTTAACCTGTTTTCATACAATAATATATATAGAGAGAATATAGATAGAATATATGTACTGTAAAGCATCAGGGAGTGGCGCAGTAGATACGACAACAGAAGTATAAGGACTTAAGAAGAGAAGCTTACATGTTTTCATTACCACTGATCAGATTATAGGTTTTAAAGCAGATTAGGAGGTTCTAGTAATGGCAGATGACAAAAGAATTAGAAAAATCCAGCATCCCACTCAACCCAAATTCCTTACTAAATACTTCCATTTAGTAAAGATATTTAAGATGCTTCTTCACTTAAAAGATCAACCGATATCAAATGTAACCACCCAAAAATTACAATATAATCCTAAGCATAATAATAGTATCCTGGAATGCTAAAATAACACACTATAACACTGTGGTAAAAACAGAATGCCTACATGCTAGTGAATGCCTGGCCATGAACTATAAGCTAAAGAAACTAGAGGTCTTAGAAAGAAGAATCCTCAGGAAAATTATGGGCGCTGTTCAGACTGAAAGTGGGTGGAAACTTAGGAGTAACAAAGAAGTTTACCAGAAGGTGGAAATAATCTCAGAGACCATGAAGAAGAGAAGGCTGACGTTCCTCGGACATTTGTTTAGAATGAATGAGAATAGACTTACTAAACATATATTTGAATTCTTCTGGAGAAAGAAGAGCACTACACCATGGATTAAAGAATTAAAGAGGGATATGGAAATATTAATCATCTCAGAGGTCGAAATGTTAGACAGAAATACATTTAGAAACACACTGAAAAATTTGGAAGTGTTTCAAGTCGCAGAACGAGTCGTGAAGACCGGAAGAACCTGGACTGAAGATCAACGGAAGCAGGCCAGTGAACGCAAGAAGGAGTATTGGAGACAGAGACACAGGGAAAAGGAAATGAAGTTGTAGCGTGATCCTAAGTGGTCAATTCGCTTGTATAATAGTAATAATAATAGTATATTTTGCATTGGATCCACTATAATCCCAGACTATATGTAGACTAGGGAGAACAAAGTAATTAAAACTTTTCGTCATGACTAGCTGAACTTATATAAAGCTTTCCTTAATAAATATCCCGGACACTGTTCAAGAGAAAGCAAGATAGATTCTTGATTTCACAGCTGCCAATTCCCTATCTCAATAAGATCCATGCATCTACTTTCCGAAATAATTCTCTCTGTGTTCCTGTCGCAGTTAATAAAGTAAAGGATTTCTAGAAGTAACTTATTTGATGGAGATTTCTCTCTTCTATCATTTTTATTAATACGCCGAAATTTTTCAGGTCACACATCCTTTTTAAAAGTTTCTCACAAAATCCTAACACAATTTCAAAACTTTCCTTCATGTGTTCGCCTGTTTATTTTGCTGTATTCTGTAAGTTTGTGCTTTTCTCTAATGACCAAGTGTCCACTTTACAACTGACAGACTTTACTCCTCATCTATCCAGTAAATGTATTTAGTCATATCCCTCTTAGGCTTTTATAATATTACTGCAGAACAAATGGAACACGATGTCCCTCCCCTTTGTAATGAACTGTTTCGGCAGCTCTTCCTTCGTCCCTTTGTTTTCTGGAATACATTTTCTGGAATAAATTTTCTGGACGCGCTGCCAGCCTTTTAGACAGCGCCTTCAGTTGAAAAAAGCAGATCGTCTTGTGGCAGTTAGCCACGCAGGAAGTTCCTCCAGCCGGAGAAGAGAGAAAGCAGATCGTCGTTGGTGACAGTCAGCCAAGCAGATTCCTCCAGCCAGAGAAGAGAAAATGCAGTTCAGCGGTAGCAGCTAACCATGCAAGGTCTTCCTTCAGCCGGAGAAGACAGAAGTTAGCCGCAAGAGAGTTCTCCAGCCGGAGAAAAGAGAAGTTAGCCGCCCGTTGATCTCCAGCCGGAGAACGGGAAGCCATCACACTGGCAGGAAACACTTTAAATGCACGGAGAAGCGATGCCAACGGGAATCAATGCCTGAATTCTAAACCAAGGTAAAAGACAAAGAAAGAAAAATGGACAAAGGGAAAGTATATTGTTTTCTTTAAATTTTTGTAATACGAAAGTTTTAACTTTTGAGTTTTAATAAAAGTTTTCTCATTATATCGTTATTCATGAAGTTGTTTCAATTTCTTTTCTAGTAAAATTTTAATTACCATCCATATTTGCCCAACTTTTCCTAGTATTTTCTTTGACAGAAAGGCTTCGTGAAGTTAAAGTAGATGTTTAATTTTACTTCTATTGTGAAATCCAGGCACGCAACAATTATGTACTACGATGCTGAAACAATCAAAACTATTATTACCGCTACGTAAAATTTATGAAGCAATCCCAAACGAACGCAATGAATCATGGGTAGCGATTGCAGCGCTCTGTCTTTGCAGTGGTACCTATAATCGGTCATAGGTTTCAAAGAAAAATGCCTTATAGAACAGTTCTGAAAATGCTTATCTCACTTAGCATCGTATCGCTGATCAATGGTAAGTTTCTAAGATCCTAAATTAAGTCCGTTTGTGGAGTTATTACTTCTATATTGTCTAAATTCATTGGTGGTCTTAAAGGGGAGGCGGAAGTCAGTGTAAAAGTTCAAATCGTTCTATAAGTGTTATAAAATACAACTAACAATCTGATAATTTAAAATATGACAGTTTAATTATGAATGAATCATATTCTTCTATTTCTTGATTTGTAAATGATAAAGGACTTAATTACATTTAAGCTCAAAATAGTCTAATTTTTCAAAAGAATGTTCTACTAAATTATTTTATCTTAAAAAACCTCCCATTTCTGTTTCTATGATGAAATAAAGTAATGATCTACTTCCTGAATTCCACATTTCCATTACTTTTCACAATAGCTATTTCACAATAGCTTATGCTGAATTTAAAAAAAATAAAAACCATAAATCAAAACTATCAAATTTTTGGTTTTTATTTCTTTTAAAATTCAGCTATTGGGAAGTACACACATACCGCACAGACTTTTTAATAATACAGATTATCAAATTATTATTGTGATATGATTGTTTTAAATATTGCTGTAATTTTTTTTTATGTACGACACTATTTAATATCCTTTTATGGGATAATAACATAAATTTCAAAAACACGAGAATGTAAAATTTTCATCTGGAAAAAAAAAAAAACCCGAAACAAAAGAAAAGGACATTTTTTTTTCATTAACTCAACAATTCTGTAAATCTTGATCTTTATTTAAAGACTAATAAAATTCTTAGCTTTTTTCTTTATATTAAAGTCAATAAAAATTTAACAAACTCATTAGATTTCTAATAAGGTTACAGGTCTAATTATAAGTATAAACGTAGCTACGTTATTTAGATTATAAAACCTCGTTGTTTTGCTGATGCGCTCGATTAAAGATCACCTGGAATGTTTCTTTCCTGGTTTTTTTTTCTAATTAATAACGACCTATTTTAGAAAAAGAGTTGATTTGAATGACGAGATATTGTTGCTTACAAGTTATTTTAAATAACATTCCTTTGCAAAATTAGAACCATTTTTATAATTTTCAGTACTAAGTTTGGCATTATTTTCTTATTTTTGGTTATAAAACTATTTCAATGAGCTATAGTTTAGAAACTTCCAGGAATCTATCACATGAAAAGAAACCTTTGACTACTACTCAATTACTATTTACGAAAGAAGACTCTTCTGAGCAAAGTGTTATTGATGAAATAATAAATAACAGCTTTCAAAACATAGAGATTTTTTATTTGACTGATGACAAAGAGGTTTCCAATGAAATCAACAAATCTGCGAATAATCAGAAAAATAAAAAAAAATGGTAGATTTGTAATTAATGTTTCATTAATACATAAGCTTCTCTGTTAACAGTAGGAATTAAACTAAATTATCTTTCTTTGAAATTATTGAAGTTTTAAGAGATATAGAAACTGATGATTAATGATCATTCGGTAAAAGTTCATTTATTGTTTTTCTATTTTGTAATTTACATTTATCAGGATTTTACAGAAGTATTACGGTGTTTATTCTTTTATCTAATATCTGCGTCGCTATCCGTTACTCATTGTTTACCGTCTGCAAGACAACCATGGTTCCTCCCAGCCTTCTGTCAGAGAGATGCCCAACTTTCTTTCCGGATTAAAGACGAGCTTGCGCGAAATTCCATTCCGGTCAATTAGTGATCGTAGGAGCCTTACTTCATATACTACCTATTCTTTGTTGGAGATAAAGGGCGTAATGTTTTAACCAGTAACCTATGTTTATTACAGTTTTCACTTAACTTAACAACAAAATTAGTTGAGATGCTTCACAAGAGAAATCATAAAAAAAACTGCAAATTGTGAATAGAATAACCTCTTTGGTGAGAGTAGGGTTTATTGTTATACAATGAAAATAAGATATGGAGGCATCGCCCAAAGTGATTTATAATCCAGGATGGCGGCTATGTTGCAAAATGGCTATCCGTGCTTTGATTTTGCTGCACCTTTTTTGATACACTTCATGCAAAAGAGTGCTTTATATGGATTTATATGGTTTTCAGGTCTAGGATTTCATTTTTCATGTTAAAAATAGACTAATGTTAATGTAAATGCTTTTTTATGGGTCGCACAACAAGGTTCCACACAAAATGTATATACTTTTAATATACCCTTAACCACACCAAAGACGTATTAGACGTAAATGTATTAAATGTAAATGTATTTCTACAAAATGTTAATCATTTATCTTTATTACTAACAACAAAAAAGAGCACTTTTAAATGTCTAAGTTCTGCTGAATATATATATCGACATCACTTCATTTTTCGAATTCGTTCTTGCATTTGCACTATAGTGTGCAAGATACACCAGAATTTCCACAGCTACACTTGTTCTTGCAGGTTTTGCACATACATATCATAAGATCGTTGCAGGAATCAGAAATTTCTGGTTACTCGACCATTTAAGCTGCCAACATTCATCATATTGAGCGTTTGTTTGGTTGTCCCCAAATTTGTCCAGCTTGGAAAGCACTACATAAATCTTGTAGTTGTAATGCACCCTTTGACGGTGGCAGAATTTCAAGTGGACGATTTTTGGTCATGAACAACTCTTGTCTAGCATCATTAACACTTACATTGTCACAAGTTGAGCAGTACAGTAGTACTTCGTATCTTTCAGTAATGTCTAAAATTTCAGTAGGAATTGAATTTTGTGGTTATGAGATAAACGAAAATGCAATAGTAGCTTCTTTGAAGAGCATCCATGTCTTCCAAGTTGATTTTTTCGACTTTCCTTTTAAACTACGAATGCTGTCAAAGCCTGTGAAGGCATGAAATCCTAGTAAAGGAATAGCCTTTTCCCTTCCAATAGCTTCAGCTATAGCATGAATAAATCTGCAATTCTTTCCAGTTCCAAAAGTAATCCAAAGTTTATCGAGACCCGCTGTTGACAAGGTAAAGAAGTAAGTAATTGCTAAGACTAAGATATCGGTTTCTACAGTCCGTATAGAAATATTTCTGAAGCAGTTTTCCCCATATCTCGGAGATGCAATATTATTCTTAAAGTCCGCTTCTTCATAACCAGGACAAGTAACACCAATGAGGGAAGTTTGTGCATTAATATTTCCTTTGACGTTTTCAGCTGACGTTGTTACAACCTGTAAGTGTGTGATGGTATTTATAGCTAAGGTTCCAAGTAGAATGAAGAGCTTTTCTTCTTATTTCAATTTCTCAAAAAGCCTTGCCAATTTTTAGGCAAAGTTACATGTGAGAGCACTTTTCTCCTGGTTCCTGCTCCCCTCTTCTCTCTAGTTTGATCTTTAATACTTGGTGTAACGTTTCTATCCCAAATGAAATCAATTCTTTGACACCCGAAAGCTTCAATGTCTTTACAAATCTGAGGATGAAATGTGTTCAATACAGTTCGTTCCAAAAAAATATCCCCTCTTATAATTTTACTCAATTTATGCCAAAACAACAAGAGAGGCTATATTTCATTGGTTTATTGAACTTTTTGTTTTTTTAAGTGAAATTAACAGAACATATTACATCAAAAGCAACTTGCCTTAATGTTTTGTGTGTCCACCTCGTGCCATTCTAAGGGCTTGAACTTGATGTGTCATCGACTCGACAAGTTTTTCACATGCACCAGGTTCGATTTCATTGTACCACATGTGAATAATTTTCTCATTTAACTCTGCTCTACTGGTACAACAATATTTGCTTAGTTTTTTACATATTAAATTTCTTTTCATCCGAGAAAATCACACACTTCCAGTCCTCAGATGTCCAGTGTTGATACAGATCAAGAAACCTTTTTCTTTCTTCAACATGCTTTTTTGTTAGGAGGGCTTTCTTTGCAGGTTTTTTCTTCTTAAGGTTGAGAGCACTTAGCACTGTTCGATGGGAAATTGAGGTCTCAAACTCCTGCTCAATCTTAAAAGCAATCTGCCGTGAACTCAAGTTTTCTGTCTTGCTTTGCCATCATTTTCATTGCCCTGCACAATCTGGGACTGGAGTTTTTCTTCCGACCACATTTGTACCTCAAACTTGACTTTCCAGTTTCAGCTTGTTTCTTCAATATATTTCCAACAGTTTTGTGGTCAATTGATAATTTCCTAGCAACTTTCTATTCGAGATTCCTTCAGCTTTGAGTCCCAAAATCATCCCTTGATTCCATGAAGAAAATTTTCTTTTCTCTTTTCCATGATCTGTAACAAACTTCAAAAGTTCATCAATATGTTAATCTACAGAAGTTTGTATCAAAGTCCAAGTGCTGAAGCAAGAAAGGTCAATAATTAATTAATGAACTTAACATAAGCTAAAATTGAGTCAAAACGCTTACTGGGAATATTTTTTTGGACCGAACTGTATAACTATCAGCAGATGTCTTTGAAGTTTGTGGCTTTAAACGTTAGCAAGAACTGTACCATCATAAACTACTGCAACCCAGGTTCATGGGAAGGCATGGTCATTCGTATCTTCTAAAATGTTTACAGTATCTTCTAAAATGTGTGCTAGGTCAGCTTTATTGCCTAATCGAAATTTACCATTACTGGAAAGTGCAGATGGATATGGCTGATTTTCATGTTTCACAAAATTCTTCATATCTAACTGATGATTCTGTGTAACTATAAAGAGTCTGGAAAACAGCTGGAAGTCTGCTTTTAAAATCTTGAGAGTATTATTTTTCTTGCTAATGCTCATCTCAGGAGTACTCAATAGGGAAACGTTGTTCTTTTAAAAAGTTTGACATATTATTGAAGATTTTTTTACTAGTCATTCCTCAATGAAATTGTGGAATAGCTCAATACCAGTTGACTCGGCTGAATAAACTGCTGCATTAACTTGCTTGTGTACAATAATCCTGCTCTCGATGACAATAAGGTCTTCATCCTTTTCTAAAAATGGGTTTCCTAACTCATGTAATGTGTGTAAAGGGCTCGAACCTCAGCAACATATTTGACTTGAAATGAGTGGTACAGCTCATGATGGAGTCGATTGTTTTCTTCAGGTTTTAGCTGAATGCCACTCTTGTATTAACCGACTAATTTCTGGTCCAGACACCTTCCATGTGCGGATGGATCCTCTATCAACCCTACTGCACCGCCATCACATTTAACTACTGCTTTGTTTTGTTCATGTGCTTGGTCTACACTGATTGCTGAGAAGATTCTATTTGATTTTCTTATAAACAAACTGTTCAGAAATAAATGAACTATGTATGTCTGGTAGTTCAATCTCTGCGTCATAAAGGTCTTTCAGATGGATTGATAGCCAACGTGCATAATGATGATGATCAAGCAAAAAAAAACCAAGGCATCATTTCTTTCAAACACTCACGAAAGAAGATGTAGTTTCCTTCTCTGATTGAGCGAACAAAGAGAAACAAGAGGATTTCCATATTAAGACAAGTCTGCCAATATTTGAACATGACACACTCTTCAGCTCGTTCTTCACACCACGTCTGAAATTCAAGCTCGGAATCTGCTTCTTGGTAAGCATCATGCAACAAGTGGTATAGTGCTGTACCAGTTACTTGATTAATTCCTCTGGCTTTCTTCACGTGGATAACTTTCAGAAAACTTTCAGCATCACTAGAAGTTGCAATATTAGCTTGAGCAATTGCACCACTCTCATCCACTTGCTATCATCCACTGACCCAAACCTCTAAGAAAAACTAGCTCGATGTGAAATGCCGTCATCACAAACATCATCACAAATGTTTTTTCACCATGTATATGTGGATTATTCCACTGAATTAGATTTGCTAGCGCACACAAAGGTTGGTCCAATGCCATAACGAATTTAATTTCTATTGAGAAATTGTGTAACTTGTTTAATTATGCTCATCACATGCTGAATCATAGCTATTCACGACGAATCTTCGTAAAATAATGGCAAAAGCGTTGAAATTCCTGGAATGAAATCAGTTGGAGTTTACGTCAAGTAATTGTTTTTTGATGGCCTGCAATTCTTTCAAGTCCAGGGCACTTATCGCACCGTTGTTGATTCAACGAAACAGACAAGTTTCCTGTACATTTCTTTATAATCAGTCTTTGTAGTTAGGGCAGACATCAATACTTTCGAATTTTGGTGGGTTTCACATACTCAAACTGAATGCATATCCCTTGCTTGTAACTTTACCGGCATACACCCCCATTTTCTAATACTTTCATCTTCAGTTCACCATTGTCCATAAGGCATTCAGCCTCTGATTCATTGGACAGTTGTACAGGAAATACAACAGAAAATGGATATTTTTTTTCCTTATTAACTTTTAATTTTTTCTTTTTAATAAAATTAACTTTTTTTGAAAATATTTTAAGTAATATCTAAGGAAAAGACTTTTAT
>JAFIDM010127183.1:56351-114599 GCA_023159025.1 Thereuonema tuberculata | reverse complement strand
ATCGAACCATAAAAATCATTACAATTAATAATAAAACTCACTACAATTATCCCCCTCTCAAAATTTTTTCGTCCTCGAAAAATATATATACATATATACAAGAGTACATGAAACACAACAATATACGGCCAAAAGAAATAAAAATACTGAGCTGCGAAAAATATAATTATTTACAAGTATTTACAGGAACAACTATTTACATTAATACATCATGTGATGCTGTGGCGAAGGCACTGACAGAAAAAAAAAAAATTCTAATTGTTCGTGAGTTCACTAAAATGTTGACGATTTCACTAAAGTCAAAAGTAACGGTTTTAAACATGATCAGATTGACAGTTTGAGAGTACATTTCGGCAGTTCGAGAGTTCATTTGGCGGAAGTAGGCAGGTCTTTGCAGCGGTTCGAGGCTATATAATGGCTTCTAATGAAAAATATGGCGTCTGTCACATTGTCGGGTTAACGACGAACACGGAAGCAGCGAAGACGGGGATTCGAAGAGTCGGCTCGGCATTTTTTTGTCCATGGCTGGGGCTAGTTTCTCGGCTGTGGGTTCTGGACGATAGATTTCCGTTGGATTGCGTCAGATTGGAACACGAAAATGGCCGGCAGAAATTTCGTTTCTCCGTCGTTTCAGCTTCATTGTTGAGATGAGCGGCGGTTGTACCCTTCAATGGCGATTTCGGAGTGCGGCTAGTGTTTTAGTCGGCAGCAGTTGAGTCGTTAAATTGGGCGATGCACTCGAAGGATGCGGGCTCTCGTATCGGAGGGCGGCCAATGGGCTGACTCGTTCGATGGCCGTTGGCTTCTGCGTTTCGGCGGGGAGAACAATAAGGACGATGGGCGGCTGATTCCATGGGCAATCTAGCGGTGGTCCAAACGTTGCTGTTGGCTGGAAAGGCATCATACATTCTCCGTAGTCCGTAGTTGGGCGGGCGTGGACAACGGCGGGAGACTCATTCTCGTTCAGGGAACATCACGGCTTAAGACGGTCCCGAGGCGGCTCGATGATGTTAGCTCCGAAGCAGCTAACTCGGGTTCCGAGGCGGCAAAACCGGGTTTCTCGGCGAGTTCGATGGAGCAAGCGGGTTTCGGCTACCAATTGTAGTGTGTGATTTGTAGTGAAATGAATTTAGACTGAACTGGTGAATGGTCAACTGGACTGGGCTCTGAGCTCTGGCTGTTTATTATTTGCGTCTGGGGTTTAAATAGGTTTATTTACAATGGTGCTGATTGGCTGGCGGGCTTTAAAAATGATTGGTACATTTAAATGATAACAGAAATTAACGGAAGGATTTAAATTTACAAAGGATTGTGGGAACCCGACCAGCCGTTGAGATTTAATAATGAACAAAAATAAGATTAATAGTTAAGAGTTGAAATAATACAAGTGATTCTGAATAAGAAAAAGATAAAATACATAGGATAGATAGAAATAAATCGAACCATAAAAATCATTACAATTAATAATAAAACTCACTACAATATGTAAAGTTTTTCTGTTCAACTTACCTGCAATGCTCCGTTTTGCCCCAAGTGTATACCTGGCCGTTACGTATCACAGCAGCATGTGCAAAACCACAGCCAATAGGAGTAGAGCGACGAGGTAATCTTGTCCTTTGTTGTACTGTAGCAGAAGCCTAAAAGAAATAAAAAGCACTACTGGTAAAAGGCATATACCGCATATGCTTCAATAAACGCCGAGGCTCTTATTATGGCCGGTTTCTAATAAGCGCCGGGCTGCAGAGGGGACACGGCCAAATAGTAGCCGGGTCTTTAATATTTGCCTACCGTGTAAGCGTATATATACTAGTGTAAGCGTCCATATCTTTATAGTTGTGCGTAATGCCTTACGGTATATTGCCTTACAAAATGCCGCCGAAACGGTCATTTGACATTGCCTTTAAGATTCGTGCGGTGGAATACGTGAAAGAAACTTTCAGTGAGGCGGCCGCTCTTCATTATGGTGTTGATCCGAAAAGAATCAGAAAGTGGAAGAAACAATATGATAATCTTGTGTCTGCGAAAGTGGAAAATAAAGTAGCTGTTTGTAATATTAGCCGGTATTTATGTGTAAAAATATTGCGTTCTGAAGCTTTTTGTTATTAATGGCCGACCTCTACTAGCAGCCGGTCTCTATTAAGCGCTGGGAGTCGAGGCTAGTTTTGCAAATAAATGCCAGGGGCCTCTATTGGAGCATATACTGTATATGAAAATACTTAAATGTACTTTTAAAGTTTGTTTTCTTTTTACAAATGATATTGTTTGTATTATTTATCTAAACAAAATTTACATTCATTCGAGCACCAGAATATATTAAACTTTAATGTTTTTTATTTTTTTTTAAATGCAAATTAAAATAAAATTGTCCTCTGAACTCTTTGTGATGAGTTTATAATTAATTTACCACTAAGATCATGATAAATGCAATGGCTTATATTCTTATCAATAACATCGCAAGAAGCAAAGTGGCTCTTGTTACTATGCTATTTCAGCTTAATTGTCATTTCTTTTTCTTTTGTATAAAAAAAAAGGCCTTCAAAAAGCTCTCGATCATTAATTTGAAGAAAATAGTTCAGAAAAAAACTTAAGAATTTCAAAACAGCGATTACGATACTGAATTTTAGATTCAGTTTATTAATTGGTATTTAAAACATGCACAATAAGAATGTTGAAATCATAAAAAGGGTATAAACAAATATTAGTGAAACAATGATAGAAGCATCATGATTTCATATTGCTTCATACCTTCAATTTTGATTTTTGAAGAAAATGTTAATAATATCTTAATGAAAGAAAAAAGTGTAACGTCTGTAAGGATTTGTTTAGTTGAGTAACTTCTGCCAACACACACATCTCACAAATACAAAGGTTATAATTAAAAATTTTAAAATTACAGTTGACTCTTGATAATCTGACAGTTACGGGACTGAGGGGGTACGGATTATCAAAAATGTCCGATTACCAAAAGGGTGATTTTTTAAAACTGAATTTTGACTTCTAAGGCAAGAAAATTTAAGTTGTTATGTATATATATATATATATATATATATATATAGTACTGTACATACTACAGTATGTATATTGTTACAATACATATTGAGTACATATTTTACGGCCATTGAGGATATAAAAAAAAAAACTCATTAGGCATAGTTTTACACAAATGAATACGTATATATGTAATACTAGTTTATTACTGTATTTATGTCTTAAAAAATAAAATTACAGTATATAATGTAAAATATAATTTTATGTCTTAAAATAAAAAAAAAATACGTACATATGTGTTTACCGCTTAAAAAAATCTGTAATTGTTTTTTGTTTCTTCTTACATAAAGAGTCTGTCATGGCTTTTTTTTTAATATCTTTTAACATTAAAATGTTCTCGTAGTCGAGTTCCCTCTCCTCACACCAACGTATCAAAGTGCTTGTAGCCGACATACCTTCATCGCAAGCGATTGTGCATTTCACCTCCGTGACCGCCTCAATCGGGTCGGTTTTCGAACCAACCTGCGTCGGACTACCAAGCGTGTTGGACTGTCAAATGTCGGATTATCGCGAGTCAACTGTATTTACAATTGATTTCGCTGGAGCACTGACAAGATTCTTCTGATAGAGGTTGTAGTTAAAAGGTCGTATTTTTGTACATCACAGCAAGAATCCAATAAATTAGTTGTATCCTACATTGGAGAAACCAGATGTGCACTGAAAATCCATATTAAGGAGCATATACAAGCTGTTTGCATCGGAAATATTAATTAGACTAACGTCGTACATGTGCAAACTACATGACATATGTTGGATTTTGATAAACCCAGAATCCTAGCTAAAATCAACATAGTCCTTCTCAAGGGTATGAGGTGCCCCTTGGCCAGTTTGGATTTCAGCACTGATCATTTTATTTTTTATTTTAAATTGTTAAGCTTTATAAATTTTATACATTTTAATAACATACTATTACCTTTTTTAATGAGGTTGGTGCCCCTAGGCCAGTGCTTCTTGTGCTAACCCTAGAGCTGGCCTTGATTAATACAATCAATTACATCATATGCTATTAAGGATTTTTTTTCCCTTCCTTACTTCACCCCCTATTAGCCAATCTATCTTACCTACTATGTACTTCCCTTTAGCATGATGGAATGCAACTAATATTCATCTTGGAATTTCATTTGGCTTGGATCCTTGCCATCATGTATAAAGATGGGACATTTTACCACAACCTCTACCATAAGAAGTTGGTAGAGCTCCAGCAAAATACACTGTAAATATAACCTTGTATTTGTGAAATACATGTATTGGCAGAAGTTACTCAACTGAAATATCTTAATGATTTTTAAAAACTCTACTAACATAACCGAATTTTTAGAAGCTCTCTACATGGTTTATAAGTTATTGGAGGCACAGGTACACACATGATGATCTGATGAATATATTTTTCTTTAAAAAAGTAGTTTAAGAGAAATGTAAAGACTAAACTGATATGAAAAACGAAAAAAAATATAGAAATGAACAAATTCGTTTGCTTTCCCGTCTTTGAGCCATCATCGACAGCAATCTGGGACAGCTGTTTCGTTCTTATTAGGACTCATCAGCCAGATTTAGCCTCGACGAACAAGCTCAGAATGCGTGAAAGCCTATTAATCCCTCTCCCACTCTCGGAAGTGGGACCACCACAAAAACAAACGACGATAGAAGAAACACTATAACCAGTACAGCATATGCACATTAAACTGATAATATGACCATTCAGTAACAGTTAAATAACAGTTTTAATAATTAAATAATGATAAATAAGGATTTATTAAATTTTTTGTAAAGAAACAGCAAAAATATGCAAACTACAGATGAAAGGCTACCAAGAAGTAACTGACCTTTGTAAATGATCCCGTCATTTCTGATGAATCCATGAATTCCAAATTATAAAGTTGTTTTGGGTTTCTTTTAAAATTTATCATCAAAACAACATGGATGAACTGTTCAATTAATATACTGGCTTTTAGTCTTCTTTCTGACTAATCAAGAAATATTACAATACAAAAACAACATTAATAAACTCAAAACATTGTATTTTTATTATGATCGAAAAATTTTCAGGAAATTCTTACCAATACTTAAGAATATTATGGACTGAAGAAAAGATCTGCATATTTCTGGTTAATGGTGAAAAAATTGGTCTGTATCTAATTTTTTTTTTAGAATTGAGTACGATACTTCTTTTAAGAATCTATACAAATTATGATATGATTTAGAAATTCAATCTCCATAATTTCATTTGATGCCTCTCTCTTCATATTGCAGGAAAATGCTGACATTCTTCTTATTTTTCCCCTCTCTTAATTATTTCCAGTTTAAAACCTAAATAAATTTACTTTTTAATCATTTTTCTTTCGTGTGGATTACATTGCTTGGATATATTCATGAGTTTTCTTTTTGCTTCTAGTATGTTTACTTCTGCTTTTTTTAAAATAGATTTTTGGGAAATGTACTAAAAGGATCAACTGTGACGATCCTTTAGAGAGGCTCCCACCATTTTAAGTGAAACCACAAGGATCTTCAACTATTTTTACACTGAAGAAATAAAAATCTTCTATGTTTTTCCTTATTTCTCAAATAAAATATATTAAAATATATCATTAAACATCTTCTCCGACACAAGAAACAAATGTTTAAATACCACATTTATTTCAAAACAGCAAATTTTCAAGGAGAAATAAATGTCTCCCCCTTTTCAAGCCTTTTTACATATAGTAATAAGCTGCGAGATTTTTTAATTACAATATCTGTAAATACCAGATTAACAATCAATGATATTAATATAATATTAAGGAATATCGTATTCTACTTCACAATAACCACTTAGACTTAATAATTAACGAATGATATAAACACATTTTATATTCAATTATTTTTTAACAATCCAATTCTTCAATTATTACCTTTTTATTGCAATTTAAATACTCTTTATCCATCAAATCTCTTGGAATTTCACTATACATTCATCCACATTAATCCCTTCATTCCTATTTAATTTTTTTTCTTTTGTGATTCGTTTACATAAGCTCTCAATTACTTTTCTAGTTTTTGTATTCTTTTCATTGCATAAAATTCTTACTTCTTTATTAATATAAGGTTTTTTTTTCCTCATTACAATATAGTATTTACAGATATTATAATTAAAAAATCTCGCGACTTATTATTATATGTAAAAAGACTTGAAAAGGGGAGACGTTTATTTCTCCTTGAAAATTTGCTTGATTGAAATAAAAGTGGTATTTAAACATTTGTTTCTTGTGTCGGAGAAGATGTTTAATGATATACATTACAAAAGAAAGGAATTGAAGAAGAAATATGGGACGTTTACATTAAAATATAGTTTTCAAGATATGAAGTTTGATTTTATTTTGATTTACATAAACTACAGTACAACAAAAAGCTGACATATCTCAATCACACTCATTTATCAATATAAAAATATCTAAGTAGTAATGAGAGAAAAAAAAATTAAATGGCATTAAGAAAAAAGCCTATAACACACACACAAAAAGTCCTTTACTGAAATTCATTAATAATATTTTAATACTAATAGGCTGAACAACAGTAAACAAGTTAATGAGAACAACAGTCATATAGAGAAACATCTCTACACTGCTGATCATGCTCAAAGTTGCCAATTGGAAATTTTATCAGACTGTGACATTAAAAAGTACTGAATAAATACAGTATACTCTTGATATCTCGAAGTCGAAGGGATGCTAAAAAAAAATTCGAGATAGCGAGTTTTCCAGATAACAAGTCTTGTTAGATGAGAATAAGTCTAAATATATAATGATAGTTAACAATAAGTCTAAATACAGCAATGATAATTTTAATTTTTAAAAGTAGTCGAAAATAATTACATTAAATTGAAAAGAATTAGTAAAATACAATGAACTTACATTGCTAGAATTTCTTAAAAAAGTGAGAGATTCTCGGAAAAATATCTCTAATTGCTTCGACACAACTGAACCGCGATTTTTCCGGAAAATTCATTTTTTACTTCAAAAAATATTCGACATAACAAGGTTTTGAGTGAACACTCTTTGACATTAGAATTAAAATTAACATTAGATGAATATGTAATATCAAGGGGAAAATAATTTTTCGACATATCAAGGTTTTCGAGATATCGAAGTTCAAGATATCGAGAGTATACTGTAAATTCGAGTATTGAAAAAGATTTAAAACTTCTAGATCTGTCTGCAACCAATCAGTAAGTCACAGGCAATACTTTGTAATTTTATGTGATAAATAAACAATACAGAAATAAAAAAAAACATACAGGATTTTTAAAAAATAACTTACGCTGTCTGTGGATGGCCTTTGATCACTAAAGCTTGTTATTTCACTTGGATGACTGTGGCTCATTAGGGCACGTTTAAGAAACATCCTCACAGAAGGACGACTCAAATCGTACATTACTGCAACTCTCTCCAAGATTGGTGTATCGAGAATCGGTAAAATTTGAGACACAACATGAACATGTACTGCAGCTATTTTCTGATGAGTCAATAGATGCTGCATGAGGGCAGGAACTGTGATGCACTGAAGATAGAGCTCTGCATAAAAGAATGTTTAAATCAGTTCGTATAAGAAAGGCTCTTTTTAAAGTGTTCTCAATTTTAAAGAAGTACTTACATCAAGAAAATACAAACTCAAAACACTGTTGATATCAATGTTAATTACCAATTATTAAGAACAATATGAAATTATTCCTAAAAACTGGAAACACAGTCAAAAATGTGTTCCAAGTATATTATTTTCTTTAAAATCACAACATTTGCAGCTGAATAATTACCAAAATAAGAATAACTGTCACTTTCATGTTATATTAAAGCACAAAGTAATTATTAATAATAATGATTACAAAAATCAATATACTAGATTACTCGATAACTTTGTATTAAACCTGTGCATTAACAAAAGAGGGTAAGAGGGATAGACATGGGAATGTTACCTTCACCATTTTTCAGTCAAGGATTGCTTGGTTATAGTGAACTTCTGAGATCTTGTTCAGCAAAACAAAGTATCTTTAAAGGAATTTTTATGAGAGACAAGATCTGATTTTTTTTCTTGAAAAATACAAACTGTAACTTCAATTTTTTTCAAGATTTAGAGAATTGTTATAGATCTGTAGCCTTGAACATAGACGTGCCAATAAATTTGGAATGAGAAGAGGTGGGGAGAGTTTACAAACAACACGATAGAGTCTCCAAAAGCTCCCCAACCCCACCCACAAAATGAATTCCAAAATGCTGGATTTCATTTCAAAATTCCTGCAAGTGATGTTGGAGCTGAATAAACGACTCAATGAAGAAATCGTTAACAATGCCAAACTGTCGATACCAACTAGATATCAAAGAAGTTTCTTTCCTGATGTAAAGGCATGTTTCAGTTATCATTCATTCATTTACAGAGCTTGGAAAATTACTTGTTAACCCTTTAGGGATGGGTATTTCAAGCTAGTCTTTCTGCGTAGGCAGCAAAAAAGAGAATAATAAACAATTCTGGGTTTGTCATCAAGGGATGGTGGATTGGGCTGATGAGTCCCTAATAAGGATGAAACGGCTGTTCCTGATTCCCTCTGTTGACAAATTCAAAGGCATGATTTGTTTATTTATGTGCAGTAATTGGTTTGTCATTTCTTAATAATTTTCCTGCACGTTAAATTTTGCTAGGATATTAAATTATGTTTAATGAAATATAATTTAAGTAGTAAGAGTAATAAAGGAAAAATAAAAATAGACAATTTATTTTGCTTGAAAAGAAATTTTTTTTTTTCTCCTGTAACTTTATTATGATTCTGATATCTTAGTCCCTCTAAGAGAATGTGTCTAGTCGTAATTTGAATATGCAGATGAGGACACATCGTAACGGGAACCAACGTCATAAAACGTAGTTGACGGTTCCACGATTTGTTGAGTGATTAGTCGAGTGATTGGGAAGTCACAGTTAGTGATTGTTAGTGATAGGATGAAGTAGTGACTGATACGATTCGATTGGATAGTGACGGATTCAGTGCGTGGAGTATTCAATAAGGTGATTTTTCCACGATAGGGGCGATTCCAGTAAAGTGGACTTTCGAATAGATTGAGAGCAGTAAACGTACGAAGTCAACGGCTCTAAAAGCCAAGTACAAAAGGTGCGTTTAATTGTATCGGCAGTTGAAACGCAATGTCAGTTAGTTCCAGAAATTCAGGACTTAGTGTTCGCTTTGGAAAACGAAATGAACTGCAATGAAGTCAACTGGAAGGCGTTACAAGTTACGGAAGAAATGAAAAGAAAGTCTTATGAATGGAACGAAATATTAATGGATTCAGTTTAGAACTGATAATTTAATATTGACGTAAGAAGGACTATCTAGTGAATTATAACCCACGTTATTATATTTCAATACGGGAAATTATCCGAGAATAATTATTAAGGAGAAAGCAATCTTTATTAGGATTTCCGTTCCTGTAATTGAAGATAAAAGATTGAAGAATTCTCGGCCAGTTCAACCGAATGAAGTTAACCTAGGACTGAACCATTTTGGACTAAGGTGTGTCGGCGTAGTTATTACTTCATTGTGAACTGTTGGTGAATTAAATAGAAAAGAAAATTAAATTCCGACTGAAGTTATTCCAAATTTAATAATGAATAGAATTAAGAAGAATAATACTATTGGATATCTCGGTAGCCAGTGCCATTGGATGAACTATGACAATGAATTATGGGAACAAGAAAGCAGATGAGCGACAACTACGCGCCATGTTTGAAGTTCCAAAAATGTAAAGTGCTCATCAGTTATTAAGATTTATTGTGCATCAAGAAGAGACTGGAGGCAGCGCTACAAGTATTGGTCAACGCAGCAACATCACGGAAGGTGAAAAGCAAAGCTGAGACAACAGACTGTAAGTAATGAAAATATTTTATTACTTCCATTTTGGAGGGTCCTATCATTATGAAGACGAAGCAACCGACGCAGTACTTCGAACTTTGACTCTTTATTAAATAGTACAATCACTAAATTAAATATATTCACATAAGGTGATAATAGATAGAAAAGCCTTGACATTAATTATTATTTAATATCTTTATAAACAAGATAAAGATAAACTGCTCTCTTAATACGGTGAAAGTAACCATTAATCATACTTGGTGAGAAATCATTCATACAGGTGAATTCCTTTAATCAAATGAATCACGTAATCACACAAGAGTTGAGAAAGCCTATTTGTTTTCACAAAGGTGCAATTGAGGAAGGTCCGTTATTGTGCATAACAAGTGAACTCTCGTGTGTGTTTGAACTGTACTGTTAATGTTTAAAACAATCACTCCACATTTATTAGCATTATTATTAAGAAGCGTGCTTGATATTAAGTTAATAATAATCAAAGAATTACTTTGTGGTTTTGTTTTTATAGTGTGTATCAAGTGGATACTTAGGAAGAATTCATTATTGTTTTACTAATACTCAGTTCAAGAACTGAAGCAGACTTTATGAGTGTTAAGTCTACTAAGCCTTTTGATAAGTCACTTCTATATAACCATTATCCTGAAAGAATTTTAAATGAAAATAAATCATTACATGATTTTACATTGTCTACCCCTAATTTTCTTCATGGTGTTCTGTAAATGACTATGCATTCTGCACCTAATTGCAGCAAATTTGTTTCTTGTAATTACACTGCCTCTTAGGTTTGAATCATCTTTATTATTAAAGGCCTTTTGAGTCCTAACAATCGTTAGGCTAAATGTTTTTCTTGTGTATTTTTGCACATATTTTTAAGTGTTGTTTGTTCAGGAGTCACTTTTGGGAGCGAAGGTGACTTCCATTTCTTTTTATGGCTTTCTGGTGTTTGTCATTCAAGGGATGGGCTGATGAGTTCTTAATAAGGACGAAATGGCCGTTCCCGACTCCCTCTGTCAAACTCAAAGGCGTAATTTCTTTATTTATGTGTAGTCTTTGGTTTTTCATTTCTTAATAATCTGTCAATTTTTTTCAAATGTAGCTTATATACCACATCCGTCCTCTTCTCCCCAGTTTGTTGTGTCAATAAGCCACACCTGGCCTCTAGCGTGAATATATATATACTATGTCTATAAGCCACGACCGTGGGCCTGGTAGCCGAGTGGGAAAGATGCTTGGCTGCGGGTTGGAAGTTGCAGGTTCGATCTCCGGTCTCAGCGAAAGGCGGGAATTTTTCCAAGCTCCATTCTCCTCCAAACGGGTCCTAGGGCCTACCCAGCCCTCTGTAGAATGGGTACCGGGTTTCTTTCCCGGGAGTTAAAGGCGGGCGGATGTCGGGCTGACCTCCCGACCTCAACTTAGTCCCGTTGGTCAAGAAACGCCTGGAGCCTTACCTCCCGCGAACCCTTGGGCCTGCATAGGCCTGTCGTGGCATCCTTTAACTTTAACTTTTAATAAGCCATGACCACCCTTAAAGGGTGAAGGAAAAGCTGGAGGTTTTTAGCGGAACACATGGAAATGAAATGATATTTCTTACAACTCTTTGCAATGGGATGAAAAATGCACATTACTGTCTTAGTAACCCTTCTTGAAAAATTGAATATGGTGAATACTTAGTGAAAGAATAAACAATGTCCTAAATAGATTTTAAGGTTTAGCAGACAAAAAAAGTTGTACAATATGGAACTGCCATCTTACTACGGCAATAAATATTCAAATAATAAGATTACTGAATCTTAAGCAGAAGTAATGAAGATGAAAACTCTTTATTATTTATATGAAAAATATTACTCTTCTATACACAAGCTTATTTCATCAATTAAGTAAATGGCTCTAAAGAAAAGTAATTTAGAAAATTATAAAAATAAATCATTTGAATATTTGTAAAAGAAAAGTTTATTAATAAATATCAGATACTCAAACCTTTTCAATATTTTGTTTCTTTTTTCTTTTGACTATATAGGAATTTTTATATACAGGGTTGCCACTTACCATTATTGGCACGCAATAACAAGCCATCGTAACCCTTTGCTTCCAAGACAGCAGCTATAGTGGCATCGCGCCAGGCTGGCAAAAGTGGTCGTAAGAGCTCTTCTGCCATGGCAAGCAAAAGTCCTCGACGTTCGGCCAGGAAAAGCAGCAGGTCGTACAGGCCCTGCTCCGCCAACAACTGCACTGCAAGAAGCTCATTGTAATACTGATTGTCTTTCAAAAACTCCCTAGAAAACAGAAAATACAATGAAATTTCTAAGTGCTTTTAAGCATTCATTCCTTAATAAATAATATGAAATAATAGAATAATAAATGAATTCCAACAGTTAATTTTAAATTAATTAAGCTAAACTATAACTACGAGGGCATTCAATAAGTAATGCAACATTGTTTTTTTTTTTTAATACAGGGTTTGTTTCATTAAAATGTGGAATGTACCACATTGTTCCCCAACATTTTGGCTACACAATCCTATTTTTCTACATAATTCCCATGCAACTCTATGGCTTTGAGCCACCTAGATGTGAGATCCTGTATACCTTCATGGTATACCATCATGGTAGCACTCTTTTAAGTTGACCTCTCAGCCATCTTCATACTGCGGCGATGACTTTGTCATTGTTGTCAATTTTCTTCCCGTGGATTGCATCTTTCAGAAGGTGCAAGATCGGGGCTATAGGGTGGATGAAGAAAGGCAGTCTATTGCAATTTCATGAGTTCTTCTTGTATGGAGACTTGTGTATAATCTCACGTTGTCTTGAAGAAGAATCAATTTGATGGGATAATTGTGTTGACACTTCCACAGAGATGTCAAGTTCAGCATCAATTTGTTTTGTTGTGATACGCCGATCATCTAGAACAGGAGTTCTCAACCGGGGTCCACATGGACCCCTGGGGGTCCATGTAATATCTTCGGGGTCCACAGGCAAAAAATAACAAATTGGGGGTCCATAGTGATATTTTGGTGGTCCATGGGGCAATTCCACTTCAGAACGGTTGTTATTACTCAAAATAAAATTTTTACTGTAATTTACTCCATATTGAAATAAGTAGAGAATATATATGAATGATTCTTTCTAACTTTATTTATTTTATATTTCTTTTTCGCCTATCTACTCAACCATCGGTCAGTACTTATCACCAGTGCCGTCGCGTGGTTTGTTGGCGCCCAGGGCAAGATTTCGTCAGACGCCCTACATTTGATATTTGCGCCTCCCCCACCGTACCAAAAATCTAAAACCAAAAAAAAAACAAACAAAAAAAAACCGGAATCTTCAATTCAACAACCAAAAAAAAAAAAACTGGAATTTCCAATTTTTTTTAAATTTTTTGCCGCGGCGCCCCCCCTGCCCGCGGCGCCCAAGAATTTCCAATTCAACAACCAAAAAAAAAAAACCGAAATTTTCAATTTTTTTTATTTTTGCCGTTGCCGCGGCGCCCAGGGCAATCGCCCCGGTCGCCTTGCTCAAATGATGGCTCTGCTTATCAGATATATTTGAAAAATTAAATTTACTTAATAAATAGCTCCTAGTAAAAGATTCTGATTTCATATCAAATAAAGGTGCTGTTACTGTTTTTCTGAGAAAATTACAGTTGTACAAAAATAATATCAGGCGTTGTGCATTTCAACAGATTCCTTGTTTGGCTTTGATTAACAGCGATTTGCACGATGAAGACCTTGTATTATATAGTGAATATTTGGAAAATATGCACGAAGGTATGCAAACTCGGTTTAGTGACCTACCCATGATGGATATACCAACTTGGGTGACAATTCCTTTCGAAGTTAATGTTGCCGATATAGACATTTCTTTGAAAGAGCCCCTCATTGAATTACAAAGTGATGAAATAATGCGTGCAAAATTCAAAGATGGGAAGTATAATATATGGAAAACAAATGATATTGCTAAAAGTACCCATTACTCTGGGATAAAGCACAGCTCTACGTTATTTGCTTTTCCATCATCTTACCTTGTTGAATCAGGATTAGTCGTGTTTCTCACTTATCAAAAGTTCGCAATAGATTTGACATTGTGAAAAGAGATGATCTTCGAATATCGTTAACATCGATGGAACCAGATATAAAGAAACTCGCAGAGCGGCATCAACTACAGGGTCTCATTGAATCACATATTTTAATTGAGAATAATTTATTTGCATTAAATTAGTTTTCATTCAAAATAAAGCATAATCATTTACTATTTCCTTGATTATTAATATAATCCCTTTACTTTTTATTAGTGAAGAATGGAAGAAACTTTTCTTTTCTCGAATAGAGGGGGTCCACCAAAAAAAAAAAAGGGGGGAAAGGGGCCCATGGGTAAAAAAAGGTTGAGAAACCCTGATCTAGAATAAAGATATTGACGCTTTAGAGCGTTGCAAATGTTGCTCCAGTGTGTGACCCCCCTGAGAGTGGTTGATCTGACAGACTGCTTTGACCATCTGTCGAGGATGACAATCGCTTTATCCAACGACTGACAGTGCTTTTATCAACTGACATTTCTCCATATACATTCTGCAAGTGCCTATGAATGTTTGTGATGTTCTCATTTTCCGCCAAATGAAGTTCAATGACTACTCTTTGTTCTGAATGCACGTTACTCAGAGACTCCATTTTGGAAGCTAACCGTATCACTATCATATAGCAGACAATGATAAAACTACATGAGGTTACGCGAGAAGGTTCAAAGATGCTACACATACAATATTTTAACTTTTACAAACAAAACAAACAGAGATAAGAAATGTATTCCATTACTTGTTGAACGCCCCTCGTACTAATGGATATGTGATAGCAATTTACTCTGAGTTAGCTTATCATTAGGAACACCCTCCGATTTCCTATTCACGGTGATAAAAATCCCATGATATCAATTTAATTGTGGCCATTATAAATAGGTACACTTCTACCTCTTACATAAGCAGTAAGCATTTACAATTGATGGGGAAAGTGGCAACATAAACCAGTTTTGAGTGTGGGAAGATACCAACCAAACTTGTTGGCTGCTCGCGTACCACTCTATCAAGGGCGTACCAGGCCTGGGTTAACCATGAACAGTCAGCCAGCAGAAGAGCTTCCGTTGGTTGATCTAGAGATGAGCATCGGCACAAATGTTCACAACAGTCCCACAGCTCACCCACCAGTACAATATTAGTGCAATTCAACTCATTTCCACATACATCATGCACCTGAGGTTCCATAGCCATAGACCAAGAAAGGTAATGATGACACCCAGGCATTGCAAACACTGCCTCAATGGGCAAAGGAAAATCAGCAGTGGACCCTGGAAAGATGGAAGAAGGTCATTTAAAGTAATGAGTCACATTTTCTGTTGCACCATGCTGATGGTCAGATTAACACTTGGTTAAACAGTATGAGGTGCTATCCCCTAGTTGCATAGTTAGGGATCAACAGTCCAGTGGAGGTGGTGTTCTGATATGTGGAGCTTTTTCTTGGCATGCCTTAGGCCTTTTATTATCATCCCACAAAAACAATGTTAGCCAACCATCTCTATTCTAATCTGCAGAAGGTCTTCCCTGACCATAGTGCCATCTTTCAACAGGACAATGCACCTTGTCATTGGGCTCGTATAACTACAGAGTGATTGGAGGAACACGACAATGAATTCACCACATTGCCTTGGTGCCACACACCTCTGACTATAACCCAATTGAAGATGTATGGGATATGCTAGAACAGGGTGTGAGAACTGCTGATCCTCCTGTATGGAATAAGTATGAATTCACCGAGTTGCTGCGGACACAACATGGTAACGCATGGAGGACACGAATCACCTTGTGAAATCTGTTTGTAGGCATCTGCAAGTAATCATTGCACAGAATCAAGGACCAACAAGTTATTAGGTGGTTTTTCCCTAATGCAAAGCTAAGTCAGTTTTACAATAACTCAAAATTTGATACATTGTGGAAGGTAAATGATTACACTTAAACTGTAACATTTATAACAATAGACAAGATCTGTGACAAATAAATGAAAACAATTCATAAGGAGTTCTAGTAACTCCTTGAAAATTGTATCTGTATAGTACTCTTGCTCCTCGTTACATTACTCCATAGTTAATTCAGTAAATGCATTCATGATTGGTTAGATAAAGCAATGTGATTGGCAAAATCAAACAAAGCAATCTGAGCACAAGGACTGAATTGATGCAACCTGCTCATATCCATATATATATATATATATCTGTAAATTCATGTAATAAAATAAAAGTTGTATTTGTGAATCTGTCCTGACCAGTTACTACTCAAAAACAACACAACAGATAGAGGCTGATAACCTGGAAATTATGGATTTTGATGCTGCTATGAACATCGCTTGGAAGCCTGCAATTTGCCACTACCTATCTCCTGGCTGGACACACAACCCATGTGACAGTTCTTATGCCAATAACCTATCGTCGATATCCAATAACTGCCTTATCCAATAACTTCTATTAACGCTCATTTACAATATTCAACTTCCCTTGAGTTCTAGTCCCTTCCACAGATCATCCAGCTGAATGAAAGATACTGCTGCTCTGATGTCCCCAGCTTCTGCATCCAAATCGACCACTGCTACCAGAACTTGTCGTCTCCACTCGAAGAAACCCATGCCATCACTGCTGTAGGATTGAAGTCATCATACAGATCATCCAATATCAGACATCATGTCCTGTGCCCTTACTCCTGGCCCCTGATCACTGACATTCTACGTAGGTATTCACCATTGCTACTGAGATGGTTTGTCCTTCTTTGGATAGTTCCAGTTTTAGATCTAATAAAGCTGCTGAGTACACCACAGACCATAGCCCAGTAGAATCAAGTCCAGAGTTTACCCAGTCAGATAGCAGACACTACTTCTCATTGTTCAACTGCCTTCAGTGCTTCAGAAGTTGCCACTGTCGAAGAACTATCCATCAACTGATTTTCAACCATCCAATTATTAAGCCAAATGATTTCCTGATTGGGTCCCCAATGATGATATCTGACTCTATCACACAGAATCACCAGTGCTAGTCCAAATCTAGCCCAACCTTCACCACAATTCTTACTTTTTTATTGTATATATATTCTGAATATTTTGTTATTTTTAGTTTTTGATATTTATATAACTGTTATTATTACTTTTTGTTTAAAGGAGCCAAGAAGGCTCTCTTAGAGAAGGAGCAATGCTCAGTGGTTAATTTGGAAAGTACACTAGTGATTGGTTAGTAATCAGTGTTGCTGATTGGTTAGATGAGTGCAATGCGATTGCCCAAACTGAACAAAGGAACCCTAATGTGCAGACTGAAGTGGAATAGGCACAATCTACCTATATCCATGCAATGCATGTAAATTACTGTAAGAAAAATGAGCCAAACTTGACATCACAAACCAAAAATGATGTTAAAGTGGTGCTACAAGGTTGATTATGATCGATCAAGAGATTCTGTAACAATGTTTCGCAGTCATAAAAAGTCCTATCTTTATTTTTTTTCTCTTTTATATAATTAAAATTCAGTATTTGCCTTGTGTTTGTACTTAAATTCAAATCTATAATAACAATAAAAAAAATGTTAAAACACTGAAAGGAAAAAAAATACCCCAAAAAACCCAACAAGATTGTCAAAAAACTTTCAAGGTAATATCAGGATCTTGCTACTAAGAGATGATACTGGTTTAGGATAACTCCATGTCCTCCAGATTTAAGCCGATTGTCAGGGTAAGATTTTCTACCAAAGTAACAGGAGGTGATCAGCAGGAGGCGGCACTCCATGAAAATAAACAAAAAGCAAATGTTGAGCGATTCAGCTACTGGCAATGAAAATATTTGACGGAAAATAAGGCCAAGACCAAAAACCTGATGTATCCCATTTTTTTTTTCTTTTACAGATGTAAAATCTTGCTTATCTAAACTGTTTTATCTCTCTAATTAATGTTTACCAATTTATATAAAATATAATTTTTTTTTAATCTCATCATAATAGCACAACATTACCAACATATAGCCTTTAATCTTCTACAATCTCTCCGGAGTATTCTGTCAGTTTATTGTCATTGAATTAATAGATTCAAACATTCAATCTGTACATCAAATTGATGTCTTCTCCTCAAGCAAGTTAAAAGCTATTCTTATTATCACAGTACAGATAATGTGAAATTAATAATGCTAATCTTTTTCATGATCTATAGTTGCAATGGAGAGTTAGGTGAATAGGCAGGGTTGAGCCTCTACAAATGCTAAGAGAAGATATTATACATCCAAATATGATTTATACGCATAAAAAATTAACAATATTAGGCAGGAAATGAAAGATTTTAAACTATTTTTAATACTATTATAAATACACTTGTGAGCAGAAAAATCTCACAGTTGCATTTTTTTACTTTTTTTTATTATTTTCTTCACGATTCGCAATTTTTTTAATTCAAAATAATGTCAGTTTAAAGATCGTTTCATCACTTATCCAATGATACCACTTAAGTGTGTATTGTCCCTTCAAAAGCAAGACAATAACAACAATAGAACAACACCCCAAATTGATAAAAGTTGATGAAAAATTGAATGAGGGCCGTAATTAAGGCTAGAGGAGGGAATACTCATTATTAATAAAGATTGCTTTATAAATGTTTGTATTGAATTTTGTTTTAATCACCATTTCCCAGGCTGAACGAAAACAAGGTTTTCTGGTAGGCTAGGAGATTCCTCCAAAAAGCACTCTGCTGATGCGCAATACACACTTAACTGATATCATTGGATAGGTGATGAAACGATCTTTCAATTGACATTATTTTGATTCAAAACAATTGCGAATTGCGAGGATATTAAAACAAAAAGTAAAAAAATCCAACTGTGCAATTTTTCTGCTCTCAAGTGTAGTTTAAATTTAATGTTAATATTGATCATGCTTACAACATAAGAAAGACAATTGACATCAAGCCTTTAAAATCAAGTAGAATTTATGTGAACATTTTTCTGTTGACTTAAGATACTGGAGTACCTGAATGACTGGCGCAAAGACATGGCACCAACTTTAATTTCTAAAACTTGCTGAGTGTAGCAGTACAGGGCCATGTTGGCGAAGTGACGCTTGTCAGACAGCGAGAACTCAACTCCCTGGCTGGAGAAGAGAACACGCACATAGCTCAGGAGCTCAGCAACACATCCATGAGCTGCAAAATTTGCCACACTTCTAACATGAGGACACTGAAAATAAAGTTATCATCAATAAATGCACTTGCTATAGCTAAAAATTGAAAAAATATATATATACAGTCAAACCCCACTATAGTGAACTTATAATGAACTCCCGGATATAATGAACAAAATGTTTGGTCCCTTGCCGTGCAATGCATGCATAACGGAACGGATATAGTGAACTCCCGGTTATAGTGAACTGGAAATTTCGGTCCCTTGAAATTCACTATAGCGGGGTTTGACTATATATACTTATTATAATTAAAAACAGCAAATCTTATTTGAATTGGTTTAGAAAAGAATGAAACATGTCTTTAACTTGCTTTTTTTAGTAAAACTTAATTAACTATTAAAAATAATAGTTAGATGTGAAAGAAGTATAACATATATTTATGAAGAGCTTTAAGACAGTGTTCTTGTCAATAATTTGGCTCAGTAAAAACCTCTTGTTTTCTTTACAATAATTCTAGAGTAGCATTGCAGAAATCTGTCAATGGGAAGGACATTTTCAAGTTATGGCATCAGTCTGGAACCTAAAGGGACCAACTTCAGGGTCTGCCTGTTCTTGGAAAATATGAACAAAATTGCATTTTCATACACATTAATTAAATATTAAGTGAATAAGTTTTCTTCATTTCCATCAAATGGGCATTTACTAAAAGGTAGATAAATATCCCCAATGATAAAAGGTTGGTCAAAATTACTAATGTAATTTATCATCGTATTTTAAGAGAGGCAGGATGTTTCAACCTTATCTGAGGTTATTATCAACTGTGATATTCGATGAGGTGAGAAGGGTTTAAATAATGCTTTACGACGCAGTTGGAGAGTTCATGGTTAATAGTGGGGGTGTTGGCAATATGCCAAGATTCTCGCAAAGTGAGAGAGAAGATATTTGTGGCCTGGTCTATTACATTAGGCTTTTCAAAATTAGGGGTGTGGTTTACAGATTTACTATGCAGAAATAAGTTGGATTTGAATATATCTTTGTTTTTATAGTTGGTTTGGTGTTGCTTTATTCTTTTAATAACGGCATTTACTTAAGAATAAATTCCACAGCCCAAAACTCAGTAAATCGCTGGTTTCACGGGAGACGAAGTCGATATAGAAAACTCGTTCAGTCCTGTGACTTATGCTGAAACGAATTGTCGGACCTTGAATGATTTCACGGGAGAGAAGAAAAACCAGTTTTGTTGCAATGCATCCTGGCATCGAGTTGTTGTGCAATGCATCCTGGGATTGTGCTGTATTGTTACACTATATCATAATATATTATCAGAATATAGAAACTGACTTGTTAACTAAATAGGTAATAGAAGAATTAATGTGGAACAATGTTATAGAGATGAAATATTGTTATAATCACTTATTCCATGTAATAATGAGTACTGTTCACTAGGCTACATTTTTTTCTAATTCAAACAAATATTGTATATTGTATACAAATACAAATATATTTTTTTCTAATATAATAAAAATTAAATAAAGCATTTAACATGCTGTGAAAATTATTGTCCATCATTCATTAGCATTTACAATGCTTTGAAATTGCGTTTACAATTTGACTGTAATTCTATATATTGTTATCAGTTTCCATATCTATCTTGTACGATTCATTTAATTCCATCTTCATTTTTCATATATTCGACGATTTCGCTTCATTTGCCTCAGATCATCAATATTTTCTCCTACATTTCCAGTAAAATTACAGTTTCACCTTCACTCCATTCTGTATGTTGTTGTCGTTGTGGGAACGATGGCTACCATGTTGGAAATGACTTTATTTAGTATACCTACTTGTCACAATTCGGACAGCGCTACCGCCTTCTGCCCTGGCTGGTCACGTGGTGCTCAAAAATGAGAAAATGTGAAGAATCCAGTTTTTAGTCGTTCTGTGAAACCAGGGGATAAGGCCTAAGTATTTAAAACAGTAGTGTGCAAATGGGCTTTATTGTGAACTATTCAGATACATCTAATGTAAACGCTCTAATAAGATCACTCAAATAAGTCAGTCAGTAAGAAAATAGAATATATTCTAAAAACTACTAGCCAGCAGGAATTCCCAGCACAGAACCATCCAATTTTTACCCGTGTAAATCATTATTAAAAGGTGGACCTAGTGTTTAAAAATGCAGAAGTGACATCTCCAAACAGCTGTTTCATGGTCAATTGCCAATCTTTAGTGGAAACTAGTCACTACAAAACCCCTAGGTCCAATTACTCATTATTCACCAACACTTTTTTTTTTCAAATTCGTTTGAATCAAGATCTTTTGATTGGCACTTGCTGTGCAATGATGCAGTGGAATATATCATTGCAATGAGATGTTGGTATTTTGATAGGGGTAATATATTATTTCACAAACCTAATAAACAGTAATCTGAGAATAAAGCCCTATTCCTAAAATCAGTTATTTTTCAAAATAATAGGAAGAAAATCAGCTCACCTTCGATAACTGGTAAAGACGTACAGCAGCAGCAAACTGACCGTTTCCTAATCTACAATCGGCAGCAGATTCATATAGACGATTGACATCAAGGCTTAACATTATACCTAAGCGTTCAGCTGCCTTTATATCTTGTTGACAAAGAACTAATTCTAGGAACAATTTCTCAGGAGGTAACCTTTAAGTAAAATTCAAAGAAATTGGTGTTGGTATCTCAAAGCATGGAATAGCTTTAAAATCAAGAATAATCAACAATTAATATCCCAATTTCCAAAATATTAAAAAATAAAAACAAAAAAAAATAAAATAAAAAAAACCAAAGAAATTTCTTATAGTTTTTTTTGTTTTCAGTGAATTTTTATAGACTTCTTTGTAATAAAAACATATAATTATTATTGGCATTCGAAAACCAATGTGAACAATGTATTTAAATGAAACATGAAAGTTGACAATTCTATAACCAATTAAGGTATTAAAAGATAACAAGTTTCCTATATTGGGATTATTTTTTATATAATATTGTTCTTAGAAAACCAATGCAAAAGTTCTCGACTGCTAAAATTAAGATTAATAGAACCTTGTTGTGGGCAAGATACTGGTTAGGATTTCCTCAGTACTAGGTGTTCTGGACTTCTAGGCTTCTTCAGAACTACTGACAAGCCTCCCTAAAATTCAAATGGATTTTGTCCAAACAACACAACTGAATCTAATTTACCAAGCTGCAGACATATCTTTCCGATTCATTCAAATATATGGAAAACTAACATGTAAATGCTTTCTTTCTTGGCAGGATCCTCACAAGCCTCTTTAATTATATGGGAGTCTTATTTTATTTAATGAGAGATTGTCAAGAACAACTGAATTTCAATCGAACCTGATCACTTTAATTCAACTATGCAATGTACAAGAAGTTCAAACTTTTCATGGAATTTTCACTAACCATTTTAAACAACTGAAAATAAATTCCTAGCTAATGACGAGAGCTAAATTTATGAAAATTTTGGATTAAATGATTAAGAACTTAGATTAAAATAATATGTATAAAATCTGATAGAAAACATGTGAGATTTTACACTTATGAGAAATAACAAAAATTTTGAAAACTAGAGCATGAAAACTAAATAAATAAATAAATAAATAAATAAATAAATAAAATGAAAACATTCAACTGCAAATAAAAAAGTCCCCAATGCAAGAATATAATGAAAAAACATACAATCAAAATCTGCTAGAAACTAAGAATTCCTATATTTTTCTATCCCAATGATAATAAGGAACAAAATAGAAACTAAGGTAAAGTTAAATAATGTCTCTAAACAGAAAAAGAAATTCTGGAAAATAAATAAAAATAATCATCTATTAATAAAGTTTCGAAATCAAAATTTCTGGATCAAAATCTAATTTTTTTATATAAATAAATAAAGAAATAAATACATAAATAAATAAAATTCATTTCATTCCAAAGCTAACTAACTAAACTTAATTTGCATTAATTACTAATTGTTAATAAAGTTCATTGATGTTATTTAAATACCTAGGGCGGCATTCATAAACAGCTGTTTCAGTTACAAAAATGCAACCATCAAGAGCTGTCATTCTGTTAATTTCAATATCATCAACAGAAATATCAGTTCGGTTTCGAGTTGTTGTCTGGTTACTTCCTCTTCTCCCACCTGTTGAAGTGGCTGATGAAGTAAGGCTTCCCGACGATCTTCGCATACGCCCAACATATCGTGGAGATGTAGGAGTACTGCTTGTGCCCCCAGGACGGAGGCTCGATGAAGAGGAGGATGTGGCTGATGATGATGACGATGATGATGAGGCAGCCAAAAGCATCTGTCTCTGCTGCCACAAATACTGTGAGGAGGTACACTTGAAAACACTTACAACTCGCTCGTCATTTGGCAGTGGAAACACTTGAATTTCAGCATTGGGATTTGCTTCCTAAAAATATAGTATAGATAATAAAGAAATAATACAAACAAACTGTAAAACCTGTTTAAGTTTTCAAACAATGTTATTGTGTAAAACTTCTTGTTTTGATAACAATGAAAAAAAAAATATTATAGGTTAAATAGTTACAACTAAAAGATCTCAAAGAGTTGGGCAAACTGCAGCACAGAACAATGCTATCCAGAAAACACCCACCGAGTTATGGTTCTACTGAAACTTGCCTCGTAATGTTGTGTCTTTTGCTGCCCGTGCCAGGACTAGACACATTGTCATGGCAATGTATCTGTGCCGATTCCATCAAACGGATAATTTAATCTGTCCCACTTGCATGAAAACAGAAGAGACACTGATGCACATTCTATTACAATGTCCCATGGCACTGGCGGCAACGGAATCGTTGAAGATCAGGCTGGGAGGCGAAGCTGATTTGCACATTATACTTAGGAACAAGACACTGTGGACAATTGCGGAGGAGATTTATCGGAGACATCGAGCCATCGGGGTTGATTAACTCTGGATGCTCGTATGAAGAAGTAAGAAATAAGTTTTTAAGTAGATCTACTTTTCAGCATCCATAAAGTACTTTTTAAATCTGTATGTATTTTCAGATAGAGGGCCAGGTAGCCAAGTGGCAAGACATTTGACCACAGGCTAGATGGAGCAGGGTTCAATCACAAGTGGAGGTTGGGGATATTTCCACATTGAATTCTGCTCCTAAACAGCTCCTATGATCCACCCAACTCTCTATAAAATGGGCACCAGATTTCTTTCGTGGGTGGTTAAAGGAACGAGGACTGACCCACCATACCTCAACTTCGTACCACTGGTCAGGAACCACCGGGAGCTTTACATCCTGGGACTCCAAGGGCCATGTAGGCTTGTAGTGGGATATCTTAACTTTGACTTTATGTATTTTCAGATTAGCAAAAACTCAACAGCAATATTTTATTATACAGGGTGTTTCACTCACTATCGAACCCTCATTATCCCTTATAATTTTCAAACTAATGGAAGTAATGCAGAGAGGACATACGTTGGTTTAGGAGAAGCATGAAGATTTCATAGCAAGTGTTGAAAGTGGCCACATTTGCATCAAGGTAGTTTAAAAATTATAAGGGAAAATCAGGGTTCGATTGCGAGTGAAACACCATGTATATCACATTAAGTACCATATTAATTTAAAAATTTAAACACTATCATTTTACTTAGATTTAACTAAAATGAACCTTACCCTTTTGCCATCTATGGAAGACTCAGATAGTTGATTCGAAAGAATATGTAAGCAATTTCGAAATGATGATGTAGCATAAATAATACGATCTGTGAGCACAATCTTATCACAAGATGGAGGAAGCTTATAAACGAATAATGGAACTACATCAAGACTGTTGTCATGTACCTGAAAGAAAATTGACTTTCTTTAATAAAACAACGCTAATTTTCATTACATTAATTTTTAGTCGCAAAATCAGTATTTATCCCAGAGTTCACATAAGCAAAGACTATATTTTGTACGGAACTGGATTTTTTTTTTTTAATCGAGTTTTGAGGGAAAATGATGAAATGGTTGCAGAGGAACCTAGACCCAAATAATTATTGATTTAAAATTAATCCCAAGCTAAAGTGTTCCAAGTTCTGTACTTGTTTTAGAATACTTTTTATTATTTTTTAATACAGAAATTAGAATAATAGAACAATTTCCCTTATTTGCAGCAAATATGACAAAGTTTATTCCGAACTTACTTTTACTGTATATTAAATTGTTATTAATAACCTGCTTAAGAAAGATTGTTTTGTTTCCCAAACTTGTAAAAAAGGGGTGCTGTTCAAGATAACAGATTTATGTAATAATATTTGTAAAGTATATTTCATATACTGGTATCCATAATTAAAGTAAATTAAATCCAAAATTAAGAACCCCTTTTTTTTCATTTTGAAAACAAACACACACACACACACACAATAAAATTCATTTAACAGAATGCAGTGAATTTCAAATATTTAAATCAAGATTATAAATTCATATCTGTGGCGAAGTCTGCAATTTGACAAGGTAATACAAATGCAGTGGATAACTATAAATCCAGCAGAAACAACATTTCTCCTCAAAAATTCATGTCATATGCAACACTTCAAACTAAAATTATTTGTAATTCTCATATGCATTTATCGAATTCAGCATGGAGCAAGAAACGAGATGAAGTCATGTATGACAAGAACTTGAATAAAGACAAAGACTCTTGCATGACTTCAACGCTTTGACAATAATAATTTCAGGAGACTGACACATTACCAGAAAGGCAGGTCCAAGATCAACAAAGTTATCAGTTTATAATTACCACTATCTGGTTTTAGTAGTGATACAGCACAGGGGGATTCACAACCAACATTTGCTAAGTGTTTCTTCAACCTTAGCTTTAACGTTTCAAGGCAAATCATTTACCTAACTCTTACCTAAATCTTAATGAGGCCTTTATGTAAGACGACACAAGGTGTATTTCTCTCTCACCCCAAAACGCACAGAATTTTCCCAAATGGTGCAGGACATGGACTCTTGTAGGACTATTGGCTGGTATCTTTGTAACATCAAATCCAGAGTCGATTTACAGATTCTTGCAACATTGCTTCCTTTGAAACAAACAAGAAGTTTGTAGTTTCCCTTGAACAGTAGGGACAGAGATCATTCTTGAGAGTGGTAGTGTTGGTATGAAAGACAGACACTGACTGCTCAGTGCTACAGGTAGAAAATCCTTCAGTCCTACGTAAAGGTTTCCTAATGCTAAACCCAATTTCTTTATTTAACAATAATAATGCTCGTGCAAATAGGGCTCAGCTTCATAATGATTCCCTTGAGTGGAGGATATTCAAAGGATGGGCTGGTCAGCCAGATTTTAGAAATCAAATCTTAGGGTGATGCAGTTACAAATCCTCTTCCCGAGTCCTAACTCAGCTTCAGTATACCGTCATTAAGGAACAGAATTTCTTGCCTGAAGAGTGCCTAACAACCTAGCATGACTGTTTTACTGTGAAATTAGATGGCTACGAGAGGACGTCAATCCAATTAAAATTGTCGTTTTAGATTCCTAAAGTCTCATTCTCATTAATTTATAAAATGTTAAGATTTTTTTTGGTCATAAGTTGAAGTGGTTATTAATGACATGACTGTATCGTTCAGTCAGATAGTTAGTAGTGTGTGTGATGTTCTCATAGCCATCTAATTTCACAGTAAAACAAGTCATGCAAGGTTGTTAGGCACTCTTCAGGCAAGAAATTCTGCTTTTTATATATCATTATATATATATACAGTAAAACCCCGTTATTACGCTCCCGCTTATAGCACTATCCTGTTCTTTACGCTCCTTTCGTGCGGTCCCTGGAATTTTCTATATAACTCTGTATACTTTTACCCTCTTATAACGCTTCAAATCCCGCTTGTAGCGCTTTTTTATATCGGAAATTTTGTATCGAAAAGAAATGTAACACTGTAACGATTCTTTTCTTTCCCTGGTAGGAGGGAATCTTCGAACTCTTTGAAGTGCGGGTCTGTGATACAGTAAGTTAGTGCAAAATGTCGAAGCGGAAATCTCTTTCTATAAGTGAAAAATTGCAAATTCTTCGTAAGTACGACGAGAATTCTACACTAAATCAGAAGGTTTTCGCAGAATCTAAGAATTCCCTGATCCAGTCTGAGAACAATAATAAAAAATAAGAATGGAATTATCAATGCAGCGAAGGATGGTTGCAAACGTAAAAAAGTAAAGTGTGGAAAATGTGAAGATGCCGAGGAAATTCTAATTGAATGGATTCATCAGTCCCATGATGCATCAGTGCCATTAAGTGACCCAATCATTCAAGAAAAGGCGCGTGAAATAGCGGGCAGTGCACTAAATCTGCTCCGAAAATATATTTTTGTTGTTACTAGTGGTGTATCAATTGATGTTAATAGTTTCTTGAACCGCATTGAAAATGTCATAATTTATAACAGTAGCATACACACACGGCAAACCACAATCAAAGATTTTTTTAATAGGAAATAAGCTCACATTTGCACTATATCTATTTCAGAATCAAGTATCTTTCCTGTAAAATGGTGTCTAAATGTTTCCCCATCATATAAATCATTCCCCGTTTATAGCGCTATCCCGCTTATTACGCTTGTAGGTCACGGTCCCTTGACGAGCGTAATAACGGGGTTTTACTGTATATATGCAGGGCTTTTTTTCATCCAGAATGCACTGGAATCTTTTTTGGACAGTAAAATAATATGATACTTTGCTGGTTTGATAGTGCACTAAGTTTTAAAAACTTAGGCACTATTTTAAAAACTAAGGTTTACACTCCTCATTTGTCAACTGATGTTTACTGCATTTTCGATTAATAAGCAAACCATGCTTAAGCAAGACGTCAGATTGATTAAGAGACATGTGCGCATGATCAAATATAGAAACTGGCAACATGGCGGTGTAAATGACTGCGAACCATCAAATGTGAGTTAGACTTTTCTCAAATGAACGTTCTCTTAGTGCTCTCGAAAAAGTGACTATGAATATGCTTCTATGGAAAATGACCAGAGTTCCTGTGCCCTTTATTCTAGAAAAAAAGCCCTGTATATGTATGTATGTATGTATGTATGTATATTTCTTTTTTTGCAGTATTAATATTCAAAATGCAGGAAAAATGAATGTCTCTTAACTGTTATGATTATCCAATTCAAGTCAATGTAAGAACCTGTAATTTTTTTAATTAGGAACAATGTTAAATTGCACAGTCTTTTTCAAGTATTTGTTTTGTTACTTTTGTTCTGCATTCAGATATGAACTTAAAATCTCTTTATTTGTTTGAACTCACACTAAGGATACTGGTAGGAGTATAATAGCCAGTGATGAAGTGATGGCCTCGGGCATATTGACCAGTTAAATAGGTATGTCCAGCAAATTTGGTTAGACGTTGTGGGCGATGATCTACCACTGAATCTTCTGAAACGAGATAAAACAAAACTTTCCTAAACATATAAAGCAAACAACAATAATAACTTCAACAAAATTTTACTAAAATTACTTATTTGATGTTTGAAAAATAACTAGCTGTAAACATAAAAAGATTTCATTTGTTAATTCGAATAAACCGGTTACTCAAATTGTAAACAATCAATTTATTGAAATCAAAACAAAATCAAAAACTTTTATTATTTAATTCAGTATAATGATTAATACAAGAATATAATATGGGAATTTTTGAGAATTACAATAACTTCAATTAATCATATCTTACTGTGAACTTAAAAAAAAAAATACAGTACTTACTGAATATATAATTGTAAATATATCTTCCATTCATGAAGAAAATAATGAGAAAAAAATTGCAGCAATTCCAAATTTAAAGTTATTAAAATAATTTACCTGCTGTTTAAGTTTTTCCTAAGTAATTATTCATAATTAAGTAATTTATTTTTAAACTAGCAGACATTAAAATCCCAGTAAATAAGTGCATTGTTAATCCCTATTTAAAGTTTTCTAGTCAAAAAGGAATCTTGAGTAAATTTTCCTGCACTATTTAGATCATAAAACTATCAATGATGATTTTTCATACAACATTTTAAAAGATACATACAAAATCATTAGTTAATAAAAATAATTCTCAGTTTTTAAGATTACCTTAGAATTTAACCAACTTGTACTGCAAGATTATTAATAAAAGAAAAGATTATACCATAAGCACTGAAGAAATTGATCTGTATTGCTTTTCAATTAGTTTGTTAATCTTAAGACCTAACTTAACATTAAACGCAAAGGCATTCCATTATGAGCTGCATGCTAGCTTAGATAAATAAGAAAAAAAAACTTCTAATTTGATTGTTAAAAAAAAAAAATCAAAAAATACCTGCAAGAAGATATTAGTTTAATGGTGAGAGCAGAGCGACAGAATCGAATTTGGAAATATACTTACTCTTACCATTGCTCTGCTGAGACGGCCCAAAGAGAGCATTAAAAATCACTGAAAGATGAATAAATGCTTCTTAGCCTTTGGGTTAGCTTATAATTTCTAACTTTTTTTTTATATATTTTTTTTGTAAAAAGAAACGAAAAAAAAAAAATCAAATCAAAAGTTGTAAAAATAATAATTATTGCTTAACTTTCTCGACTCAGATAACTTTAATTAATAATTATTAAAAAAAAAAGTGTAAAATAAATCACTAAAACTTGCCAATGCATCTTTAAAAACAATGCAAGGAGTTCATTACCTGACCACTATAGTAAAGATCTCCCATATGTATCTACAAGCATTAGATTTTACGCTAAGCTGAAACTTAAAACCAAACAAACAAACAATAAAAAAGCCTTCTTAATTTTTTTCCTCCAATTTTTAGAAGCATTTTTAATCTTTAACCAAAGATTGCTCTTAGCGGGAAAACTACCCTAAAGACTCTAGTATGATTAAGGCAGGCAGAATTTTCTTCAGTAATTACTCAAAACAAAAAAAGCATCTGATTAAAGATACATCAAAAATTTAAATTTTGCGGCTAAAAGAGCTCTGTCCTACTGACATCACTGTCTTATTTAAATGTCTGTAAGGTTTAAACTTAATCTTATACACATGAACTTTGTTTAATGATTTAACAGGTAAAAAGAAGGCCTACCTGAACAAATGCCTACTAGAAAGGAAAAGTAGGAGAGTTAAGAGATCTTGTCTCGTGACTCAATTGAATATTATCATATTAAAAAATATTAAATATCTTAATTATGAGATTACAATGTATAATCTCATAATATCTTATTATTTCTTAAAAATGTTAAAAAAAGTAAATAAATAAACAAATTTTTCTTTTATAAGATAATCTTAATGATAATATTAAGATATTTGCAGCCTGATAGAATTCTTCAAACATTTGCTCGTGCCTGAGAAAATTCTGGATAACCGCCATGTTGTGCACAATCTGACGACCTTGGCAGATGTTTTAAGTACTGTACTGAAATATAAACTTACGACTGATTAATCCGAAGTTTCTAAATTTCCTTAATGATTTATCGATCCCCGAGGGATTTACGCATCAAGATCTATTATAAACAGGAGCAGGTAAGTTAGGAGTGTTATTAGGGAACAATATCAAGGAATAGCTTATAAGCAGAGATATACAAAAATCATCTGTCAACTCTCATTCTAATTCCTTTTAGAGGAACCTTCTACAAAATAGGAATTTCCATTGCTTCTTAACCTACAAGCATCGTAAATTTCAAATGGCTTACGTATCAGAGGAAAGATATGTGATTTACTGTAAACACAACAGGCATAAGGAAAAGTTTCAAATATTTTGAACAAAGATGAAACCTCAAAGTATAGCTGTTCTGGTGTACCAGTACTTAAATCATTTGAAGTACAAGACACTTCCGATACTGAGAAGTGCAGAAGAATTTATTTTTTAAAACTGCAGAAAGGAATCTCTTTGTGAAACTAAAGTGAATGACTAATGAATTAATTAGCCCTCATTCTGTTGAAGCCAGTGTCTTAAAGAACGGTGAAAATGATGTGACTATATCTTTTATGTCCTGTTAGAATGAAGATAATCTACATGAACGACTTTTGGATCAGAAAGAAACTATTTCAATCAGGGATCTGGAAGTTGAAAATCAATGCAACGAGACCATAGTCAAAGAAACCACATCTCAGGTAGACTGTTTTACCTAATGTCATGAAGCTTAGGTCAGTGGTGTACGTTCTGAGATAAAGAAATTCTCCTAAGCATATCAGCCAGGTAAGAGTGGTTGAATTGTCCAAGCTTTCAGAAAGTGAACAGTATGTTCATCATCAGGGAAAGGAAATGGAGAGGTCATGTCCACAAGCTCAAAATTTATGAGTGTTAAGAGTTTACTGTCTGACCTGTTTATCGCCGATCTGATGTGATGCATCATGAGTGTGAACACAGCATTTCATGGATTGCTTAAGTCCATTGTTTCTCTTAAGGCTAATAATTGGAAGACTTGGCAAAGATGGTAATGTTTATGTATCAAAATACTTCCATGTTTAATTCAATGTTTAGTCAGACCATATTTCTTCTGGGCAAGTCATATGTAATTGGAGTGTTCTTTTTTTCATAGTTCAACTGTGTAGCTCATTCAGCTTATGTACAAATCAGAGGGATGGTAGAAAACGACTGCTTAGAGAAAACAGAAGTCTGGGGTTCGACAAAAAAGCATCTGGTAAAAAAGGTCTTCCTGGAGTTACTTATAACAAATGAATTGGATTAACACATGAAAAGTGTACCAAGGTCTCAAAATATTTAAGGTTAATGACTATTGTTACAAAGTTTTTGATAAGTTTGTACAATCAGTAAATGAGGATAAGGCAACTAGGTGAGGATAAAAGATAAAACGAGGACCACGATCATCTGTTGTTTATACAATAGCTGAGCGATTATTATTATCTTGTGGCTGGAACTATGCTCAAGAAGAAAATAATATGATTACAGAAATTTGTTCTCTTGAAAAATTGAGTAAAGAAATGCTTTCTTTAAGAATGCCTCCGATTCTCTTTACAGTGACAAATCCAAACTTTATCTTCCACAAATACATCAAGAACTTAATTAGAAATAGATGACCATATGCCAAAGATCATTTTTAGAGCTGGTTTATAATGCTGAGGAACAAGAGATTAAGACACTAAAGTTATGGCGAAGTTGAAATTCAAATAGAAGAAAGATGGCTGCAGCTTCTATCAAAAATCCATGCATCTGACATCAGAGACAAAACAGAATCTTAATCCTTAAACATGAATGACTGCTACAGCATTGTTGCTCTAGTGGTAGTATGGTGTTTTAAAACTTCAGTTGCTATGTAATGCAAATCAGATGCTATCAAAGCTGACAGATACTGCAAAAAGGCCTGGCAATATTGCACAAACTCATTTATCTTCACACAGTTTTGTTAGAAACCATAAGAAATTGTAGATAAATGTATAAAACGGCAGGTTAATTAAAAGTAGAATGGGAAAAAAGTAACTATCAAAGGAAACTAAGTATTATAGTACAAAACAAGTCTGACTTGAAGACTTTTCAATGCTAAATTAGAAAGGGCTAACAAGTTACACCACCTATTCAATAATCAGAACATTAGAACACAGAAATCATCCAAGTTTTCTTGGAGCAGATGTCTGAAGGATTTTTTTTTTCTTTTTTCAATATAACCGTATTACATTTTGAAATAAAAAGAATTTTAAAAAGCAAGAACATGTTTAATGGTCCTACATAGCAAACTTGTCCTAGAACAAAAAAATAAATTTCTATTACTTACTGATGGCTCACTTAACAATAGCATTTAACAATGTTGTCTTCTCTCTTCTTCGTAATGTAGAACACTCTAGAATGAAGTCTCACACTGCATAATTTTGTGCCTGTTCTGAACTAGATTCAGCACTACTTCCAAGATCATAGTATGAAAATTTCGACTTAGCGCTTTGCTGATTCAAACTGAATAAGCATAAGAGGTTTCCACAGAATGAGAAAAAGGGAATCATCATCTATGTTTAGTGCAAGTTTGGAATAAGCCATTTCTCATTTCATTCTGAAAATTACAATCTGTGTAATTTGGAATTAAATCGTAAATTGGAATTTCCTGTGAATATATATATAATCACATATGTAATGACTTCATAATTAATCACCTGAGATAGTTTACACATTGAAATCTTCCTTTGTTGACTTTCATTACCTTGATAAATTGCCACTCAATGATTTCCATTAATTATAAGGTTTATTCTCCTGTTTACTCTAAAAACACTGCATTTAGTTTAATACTGAATAGAACATTTTCTCAAATCCAGAAATATTCAGATCTGCTGCTCTTTTTGTATTTGTTTTAAACCTCAACTATTTTAAAAAGAGCTATCATGGAAATCACAGCAACTATAAATATCTTTCTCTCTTTTTTTTTTTAAATAATAATAAGTAGAAAAGTTTACATTCAACAGTAGTGAGACTTAGTTATAAGATAAGTGTATCTGCCTAAGTTGCTCAATGGGAGTAACAAAATTTGAATAGAAAATCAACTTAAACTTTAATTTTACATCTTCCATCTTAATTCAAATAATCTTAACAATCTTACAAAATTATTTTCCTTTTCATGAACTTTTTGGTCTTACTAAGAAGATAATTTGTTTATTATTAAAAAACTCGATATTTTATCAGCGATATTTCAAAGGGTATTACTCTTTCCCTGCTTCTTCAGGCTACATTTTCAAATTAAAACCAAAGCAGTTTCAACAAAGAATAAGGTTCATAGTGCATCAAATTATTAAAAAAAAAAAATTCTGTACAATTACAACAAAAGAGTAAGGTTAATTGTGATATCAAATTAACAATTATCCTGATAAAAATTAAAATACCGATAAAAATGCAAATAAATAAATGATTATGCAGTTTTACAATATTTGAACTATTAACCTTACTCTTTTGTTGTAATTGTACAGAACTTATTCTTTGTAATAATTTGATGCACTATGAATCTTATTCTTTGTTGTAACTGCTTTGGTTTTACTTTCAAAATGTAGCCTGAAGAAGCAGGGAAAGATTATTACCCTGCGAAATATCACTGATAAAGTAGGGAGGTTTTTCAATAATAAACAAGTCTTGTAATAAAGAGAAGCGAATTAGATTATTTTAAAAAGATAATTCTTTGCAAATAGGTATAAACAGATTTGTAAAGACTTAAATTTCAGAAATGATGTTACATTTATTATGATATTCTTTGATTTATTTCAATATGTTAATTTTTATACATGGCAGCAAGTGCAATACTCCTTGAGTTCAGGACTAATAATTAACAAGCTTTTGAAATTACAAATTCAATTGCAAGAGAAATTTCAGCTGATCGACAGGCATCAATCATTCAGTGTGAAATTTCAATCTGGAAAGCTCTTCATTAGAAAGACAACAACTGAAATCCACTGTCAATGAGCGATTGTAATAACGATAACAAAAGTGTCCATAATGAAAGAGAAAAATGGAGGATTCTACAACTTCATATAATAGGAAATATATTAGATATAAGCATCATTCCATTCATTTACATATTTTACATACTTCTTAATAATAAAAACTTAAAAAACACAAAGTTTCAATATCACTATTTTACATAAATAGATCATTAAACAAAAATATAAAATAGAGACGTTTCGAATCGGCCATGCGAATCTTTGTCAATCTCTCTCTTAATAAGTTCTTAAGAAGGAAAAAGGATGTATAGTATGGAATGATAACACATGAAAGTAAAAGAGAGTATTAATCCACAAATTAATAATATTCAAAGAGCCATTCAATCTATTAATTTCTAATAGGAATAAGTCTTAACAGATAGCTTTCTTTAATCAAATGCTCAAACAGTAATATTAATTTCTTGAGATAAATCTTAATGCTAATATCATTAAAGATAAAACAATAACAACATGCAAAATAAAAATAAAATATGAATTCAAAATTCATCGCATTTTAGAAGTATTCGAGTTCTTTTAGTCAATGTTTAAATCCAAAAATAAAAAAAAAATAGACATTGTTAGTTTTTTGTACATTTAGAATGTATTGCATTACTTTAAAATATTGTTTTCTATACAAGGTTGTTATAATTAAAGTTATTGGCCTATTTAGAGCATCCTGCAGCTGCAACCAATAGTCGGAGAGACACTTAAAGTTGTACATATAATATTCAAAGGATGCGCTCAATGATTCTATATAAAAAAAAAAAAAAAAAAAATTAGTTACAAAAATCGTCCGCTAGAGGGCGCTTTTTGCGACAACAATGAAAATAATTGTAGAAAAACATTCAGAATTCAAATCTATAACAACAGAGTACAATTTTAATTGTAATGTTGCATTTTTTTTAATTGTAAAAAAGGTCCAAATGTCATCACAATTGCATAGGGTTAATCTTTACGCAAAGAGAAAACAATCTGATTTGCATAGACACCAGGAATGCAGCCAACATCGGGCTATAAATAATCGGTGTGCACTGAGAATGTGTTATTAGCAAGAACCACAATGATGATGACTTTACAAAAATGTGTGTTGGTGGTCAAATTTTATTACGAAAGTCATGGTAATGCTACAGCTGCGATTCGTGATTTTGTGAGGCTAAAAAAAGTACGCCATGAACCAATGTCACCACAAGGTGTGAGAAAAATGATGAAAAAATTTGAAGAAACTGGATCTTTTAGTGTGCAACGTGGCAGAGGACGAAAATGCAATAGGTGATCACATTACAACATCAATCGTTCAGCAGTCTTTGGAGAATGCTGCAGGTCCAGGTAGTGCCCGAGCCGCATCACAACAATTAGATCTACCCTAGAGCAGAGATAGAAAGATCCTGAGAAACTTAATTCATTTTTATTCCATACTAGATCGGTCACAGACAAGAACTACTTCCAGGATACAAGGATGAACGACGCACTTTTGCATTGACCTTTCTGGCGAGGATGAGTTGATACGTCGTGGCCATGGAACATCCTATGGAGTGACGAAGCACATTTTTATTTGAATGGCACTGTGAACACCCAAAATTGATGTATGTAGGCCAAGGAAAATCCAGGAAATGCCGCAGCATTCGCCCAAGCTTACAGTCTGGTGTGGGTTCACATCCAACTTTATTCTGGGTCCTTATTTTTTTTAAAAAAAATTACTGCTAATGGTCCTCAGACATGTTTTGTGATTGCAGCTAGATATCTTGACAAGCTCCAGAACTTTGTGATACCCCAGCTGCAGGAAAGACAGTGCCTTGATTCAACCTCTTTTATGCAAGTTGGTGCACCTCCTCATATTAGAAGGTTCATGCAAACTTTGTTGCATCAACACTTTACCAATGATCGAGTAATTAGTTGCAGGTTCCCTACTGCCTGGCCACCACATTCTCCTGACCTAACTCCATGCGATTTTTGGTTGTGGGGATACCTAAAGGATGTAGTATATCGTGGAGGAATTGCAACATTAGCAGAACTAAAAGACAGTACCATGCTATATGTGCGAACTATCACGGGTGATTACCTTCGGTCAGCAGTTGAGCATACAATTCATCGCCTGCAAATGACACACATTTGTCAGGAGGAACATATTGAGCAATATCACATGACTCGTTCGTTCAAACATCTGATACTGTTTGTGTGAAATTGGTTGGTTGGTTGGTTGGTTGGTGTTTAATGGCGCAAAAGCAGCTGCGGCTAAGCTGCGCCTTTGTGTGAAATAAATGTTTTTTTGAACATTCTGTTTTTGTTTTCCATTCATATAGCTGTAAAAGCGCCCTCTAGCGGACGATTTTGTAACTAATATTTTTTTTTTAGAATCGTTGAGCACATCCTTTGAATAGTATGCATACAAATTTTGGTGTCTCTCTGACTATTGGTTGCAGCTGCAGGATGCTCTAAATAGACCAACTTTAATTGTAACCACCTTGTATTTACATATATATCGTATATGAAATGGGTGAAAATTTACATTCTATATATATAGATTGTAAATTTTTCACCAAGTTGATGGACAAGTTGAAAACCGTTTATTTCATGAGAACTTTAAAAAATGGATTAAAAAAAAAAACCCTTATCATTTATACCACAAACAATTCTGCTCAAACTGAACATTCATTTGTTTCTTTAAACTGATATAAATGATGTAACAAAATTATCTGTTCAATATTACAAAAGTATCTTTCATTTCATGCATATTTGCAAGATAGTAAATTCTACTGCAATTTTTTTTTAATTGTCTTAATGCACAATATTTCATGATAAATAAATTCAAAATTGTTGTAATCTCATAAAAATTACAAACATTTTTGATTTGTATCTAATGAAAACTCCCTCAAGTAAGTTTTATTCATAAAACAATAAACAAATGAAGGCATTTGTGTGTTTCGGGGGTGGGATGTAAACAAGACTGTAGTCAAAGAGGCAGATTTTGTCCATAGATACAAAGGATGAGAGGTTTTATGATATAGATGTGGTATTCTGAATTTATATATGTTTTTATTAAATTCTACTGAATTTTGTCAAAGATTTACAGACATCTGAGACTTAAAAATAAAACCATTATCCACTGAAAACTAAAATTCTGTACTTATAATATAATCAGTTAAACTTAGATTCTATGTTCCTGTTCACTCCTAAAAAACTAATGGCATCCTGGTCTGAACTATCTAGAAATTTACCTAGTTCAGTAACTTGTCATCGAGAACGAGAGATAAAAATCATTAATAAATCTGACCATTATCTTTCCACTGAGAGAAAGCTGGGGAAAAACTGGCATCCCAATAAATTTCTACCATAAAGGGCATTCAAACATCCTTGCCAGACGATCCTATGTACAGTAACTAAATATATACAGACAGTGGAACTCGAAATTAGCTGAACTGAATATTGAGACTTATTTTACTAAAAGCAACCATGTAGCTTTTGATAATTATAAATGATGCTTAGGTTAATCAACGTACATATTATAATTATTATCAAAACAAAGTCTGATCAATCCTATCCTTTATTTCTCCATGCAAATTCTGATGCACTAGACAAAATGGGTTGTTAAGAGATTGTACAGCACTGACATCTCTCCTATTTCGTTGTAACAAATCTTTCTTAACAAAAATTTGTCACGAAATTTATGGAACTGAGCATAGAAAAATAAAAACAGCTAGGAATTTGAGAAGCTATAATTTTCACACTGATAGTAGTAGATCAACTGATATGTGATGACAATTCAATTCAAGTACAAGATTATATTCCATTTAACAGAATAAAAACAAATGGAAAACGAAATGGATAGAAGACATAATTAAGACTTAAACTTAAGATCTATAAATTTGAAAAATAAAAAGCAGATGAATTTAAAAATACTGTAGCTAAAAGTTACAATTGTTTACAAAACTGACTCATTTGCTGCGATCTAATTATTAGCGTTTATACGCCGAGCTTTATTTTCAGCTGTAAAATTTTAAAAATAATGAATATTAAATCTAATAAATTTATTCTATGGAATGGAATGAACTGAAATGTCATTTAATTCGATGAAATAAATTTCTAAGAGCAACAAACATTTACAAAAAAATTTAGTATGTGCATTTTTTTAAATAAATTGTGTTAATTAATAAAAAAAAATCAGGAAGGATTTATGGATTTAACAACAACCATCTGATAATGGATTGATATTAAATCATCAACATTGCTGAACTGAATTAAATCTGATAGAATTTTATCATCTTTCTCTCAAATTTGGATGGAAATCATTTTTATTATTACCATAAAGAATTTGGTTTAGAAAAAAATATAGAAATTTAATTTCCCTAAAATATACTGAAGCTCAAGGAAAGTCACCCAACTGCAAACATTCCTATTCTAGTGACTTGGAAAGACGACTGAAATGAATTTTAACAAGATGTCATCTGCTGATTAGAGCAGACAGTCTTTGCTGCAGCAACTATAAACAGAGCAAGTTTAAGTAGATAGACTGTTCTATCATTATGCTTACTGCAGTTTGCTTTAACTTTTGTGCACGTATCTGTGCTCATGAAATAACACTGTTGTTTGATTTAGAGGGCAGATACTTTATTGCTCATAAATTTTCTTTTTACTTAAATGAATAAGGAATTTGATATACTGAATTATTTCAGTAATGACACTTTATAATTTAAAGAACTTAAATAGATAAATGAAAGGATTCTTTTCCCATGTAAAGAATGCACATGGGAAAGCATATTCCCATGTAAACTTCAGTTTTGATTTTTTTATAGTGAAATCCTGGACAGGCTAATAGCATCAGTGATTCTTGACGATAATGTTCCAATTCTATATTCCTTCCTAAACTTTTTATGTAAACTTTCATAAATAAAGAATGAAAGTAACTAGTGAATCAGTTTTGTAATAAACAATTGACGAAGGACTATTAAGTATAATGAGCATTCCCGTGTTCCTTTTTCTTCCCTGGCTCTATTTACAATGTCTATTTTACAAATAACAGTTCACTGCTTAAGAAATCCGGAAGCAATATCATTGTCATTTGCTCTTATTTATTTCATTCCTGCCTGAATAAGTTTCATTTGTTTTTATAATCCATTCAGCAACAAGTAATACTTGTGCTATGATAACTTTCTTGAACACATTTTTTAATTAACTGTATATCTATTTGCAAACTGATTATAAAGTGGGCATTATTTTTATAATAATGGCAATTGTGTATGATGTCAGAAATGTGTATTATAACTTTTATGATATATTCTTATTTTAAAGATTACAACAGAATTATATTATTTGTATAAGATTTTCCAATAATAAGAAACTTTATTCATTCTTTTCTTATATAATTTTGTATTCATTCTAATCAAAGAAACAAAAGTAATTATTATATTTATTTATTTTTTGTGACAGTATGGACAATAAGTATTTGGAATGTTTTCTTTTTCTTTACAATGAAAAAAATAAAATTTATAAAATTTTTAACATAAACTACATTTTCTTTAAAAAAACAAAAAAAAACCCAACAACATCACTGAAACTGTTTAGATAATAAAATGCAAACTATGAAACTTAATTTCAGTAAATGTGGAGGCCTTTTAAAAAAAAAAATATTAATACTGAATTTTTATTTTATTTTTTATTTTCTTAAAAGCACTGCTTATTATTATAAAAAATAAATAACAAATATTAGAGATGTCGATGTGAATAAATTAGAATAACTTATTTATGTTAAAAAAAAAAAGGTGAATTTAAGAATGGACAGCAATAAATATAGAAAAAAAAGAAAGAAATGAATACTAAATTCTTTAATTTTAACAATGTAAAAAAAAAGAAGTCCATGACGAAGTCAACTTTCTTAAACTTAAAAAGTTAAATTTAATGTTGGCAGTATTCTTTAATAGAACTTAACCATAATTCCTCAAATTCTTAGTTTATTATATTAAACACTGAAGACATCTTATAGAAAACTGATAACTGCATTAAGAAATAATTCAATAAGAAATTTTCAAATTTTTGGTAACATAACTGAAATACATTAGATAATTAACTGGTGGCTTTTAATTCACACTTATGTGAAATTCTAGGATGTTTTTAATAAAAGACCAAATTGGTATGTATTATGTACACACATAAATACATACACTTAAAAGAAAACAAAAGTTATTCTGAACATCACAACTACAAAATTATTCAAAAAAGCTTTTTGTTTTTTGCTTGAAGACTTCAGATTATTATTAATGCCCACAAGCGACATTAAATAATAACTAATTTTAACTAAAACAATAAGAAATCCAAGAATAATTTAAAAAGATGTAAAAGGAGAGGTACTATTTTAATGAAATAGCATGTGAATTGATTTGATATGCTAATAAGTAATAATTATTTAAGCAGGCAAATAAAAAAAAAAAAAAAGATGATAAAAGTATTAAAAATATGAATTAAAGACTACTAAAAACCATAGCTACAGAAGTATTTTTGCTCACCTGAATTATCTCGTTGTTTTGTAGTTGACTCAGTTTGCTGGCCTTGTTCAAGGGGCCATCGATAGCCACTGCTCACCTGCTCAAGTAGTAACTGCCACTGAAAGCCATTACTCCCCGTAATCTACCAGAAATGGTAATAATGGATTTAAGAGTGTTTGTGAATGTCAATATTAACATGCTTAAAGAGTTCATCTTTCGTTTCATGTTGTAAGCGTTGACAGATATGGAAATTAAAATTAAAAAAAATAATCATGTCTTAAGTGTATGAGTGTGTAAACTCATGAACAACACAAACTGTAAAGCTAGGATTCGAAGCATTTTGACAGTAAAAGAAAAAGTACATCTCCAGATTGAGGAAAAGATGAAGAGTGTGATATGTATTTACAATCATCTGATTCTGAATCATCAAACACAAATAAGTAATATGAAGAGAAAATTTTGAAGAGAGGTAAATCATGTTACTTACAAATTGATGAATAATTAAACTGTTATAGTTAAATGATTGTAATCTGATGGCTATTTTTTACAAATCCAAGCGAAGAAAAAAAAAACTGTTTTAGGTACATTTTTCATTAAAAAAAAAAAGTTTTTAGATATATTTAGAGTCATTTATTCAAAAATCTCAATAAGAATGAATAATACAAATTTTTGGTTGATTTGTAGCAGAAACAGAAGCAAAAATAAAGTACAAATACCACTTTATTCGTAACAATACACTAGGTCATCATTTGCTTCAACCTTACTAAATTAGATTCACTTCAATTTTAAGAGCTCTAGAAATTTCTAGAGTCTCTTTGAATGATCCTGATATTCACTGGTGGCAATTGTTTTTCTGTGATTAAGCATAAACTTTTTGATGATTTCCTCCAAACTTTGAATTACTCCAAATTGGTTCAATTACTTAATCCCTGGCTATCTCCCTCAATTTCTAAAAGTTTTTAGGACCTGGTCATCATTAGGACAAAACTGAATTTGAGAGATTTTAACTGGATTCAAGACTGCAAAGAAACCAGGTTTCTATTACACAATTTGAAAACTTGTTGGGCCAGTATTATTAATGCCTTTATTAACAACTTGGTGCTTCTTGTATTTTTATGTTAGTTAGTTGATTTCACTTATTCACTGAAAATTTTTAAAATTAAATTTATAATAATTTATTCATTCTTTAAAAAAACTTCATGTTAGGGGCCGTCCATTAATTACGTGAGGTATTTTTTTTTAAATTTGAAACCCCCTCCCCCCCTCACGTGAGATTTCAAAAAGTCAATATTACAAAATGTTGTAATCTATTAATACGTATATTCTCTGAATGAAAAAGTCGACGAGAGATTTTCTTTGATCCCCCCCCTACCCCTTGGTGAGATTTTGCCGGACCCCCCTCCCCCTTTTGACCTCACGTAATTAATGGACGACCCCTTATGTTGCATTATGATGAAAATACAGACAGTAATTATTAAATTTATTACCAATTTTAAAAAACAATTTTTTTTTTCTTTCAAAAATTAACATTTTTAAGTGATAGTGAAAAGTTTAAAAAAAAACGTATAACCTTCAGTAATTAAAATATGTTTAAAAAACACTATCATAGAAATAACTAAATATACTGATCGGGGAAGGGGGATATAATAATAATAATATGAAAAAATAATAAATAGATTCAAAATTGTTGTAATCTTATAAAAATTGCAAATAATTTTTGATTTGTATCTATTGAAAACTCCCTCAAGTAAGTTGTATTCATGAAACAATAAAGAAATGAAGGCATTTGTGTTATTCGGGGGTGGGAAGTAAACAAGACTGTAGTCAAAGAGGCAGATTTTGTCCTTAGATACAAAGGATGAAAGGTTTTATTATCTAGATATGGTATTCTGAATTTATATATGTTTTTATTAAATTCTACTGAATTTTGTCAAAGATTTACAGACGTTTATCTGAGACTTAATGATAAAACCATTATCCACTGAAAACTAAAATTCTGTACTTAGAATATAATCAGTTAAACTTAGATTCTATGTTCCTGTTCACTCCTAAAAAATTAATGGCATCCTGGTTTGAACTATATAGAAATTTACCTAGTCCAGTAACTTGTATCAACCTAAAATACTGAAAAGTTTCTAATTGTCAATAGTTTTTTTTTGCCATTTTAAAGTTTAGTCTACAATTATTACTATTTTCATTCTTCTGACTAATTTCAAAATAAATAGAATTATATACAAACCAACAAATAAGCTGTATCATGGGAATCATCTCGAACCAGTTCCATAGTTTTAATAGCAACAGTGATGTATGTGCCCCCAACTTCAGCTTGAGTTTCCAGATTAATAAAGCAAATTTCACCCAGCTTAAGAAGAAAAAGCAAAAATATACATATTAACAAATAAATAAAGAAAGAAATTAATTGTTAATAATGTAATTTTCTTCTTATTCACAAGATAAAAATCACAAAAAAATAAACCCATGAAATAAAACTATTACAAACCAACAAATGAAATAATATTCAAATATTGTTGAAATATTATTAATAATACCAAGATTTATAAACAATTTTGAATGTATACTACAAAATTTTAACATGCGTGCATACAATTACATGAAATATAAAACAAAAACGCACAAAAGTAAAAGTTCACTGATCTATTTCTAGCAACTGTGATACTAGGAATCGAAGATAACCTATTTCAGGTTTCCTGACCATCATCAATTGGATCCGCCCAGTATCTTACAGAATTCAGAAAAAATATAAAGAAAACAAAAGTAAACACCACAATGGCCCTTCATATTAAAAAACATCAAAACATAAATAAAGAATAAAAAGGTCAATCAATTAATCCTCACTAGAAATCACTTAGCATGTAAAGGAATAAGTGTTAAAAAAGAAATACATATACTATGAAATTTTATCGTGCGTGCCTACAATTACATGAAATATATATATATAAAAACGCGCAAGACTGATTTGTTGGTCTTGTGCATTTTTGTTTTAGATTTCATGTACTTTTGAATGTATTCATAAAAAAAATAGTTTGAAATAAACAACTGCTGAAACAATGCCATATGTTACTCTCTCTGATAGAAAATCCATTTACATTTAGCCTATTGTTGTCTTTCTTTTAAATATAACATTATCTTTAATAATCAATTTTAGGATTCTTGAGCAAATGGAACCATATAAGTGGACATCAAAGGTAATTGAGAATGAAGAGACAACTTCATCATTTCTGAATTTCACAAGGCAAGATGGGACATTAGAATACCTAAGTGCCATGATGCGTGATGCCATTGCTAGTCATACCTCTGGTCATTGCTATTGGTCATGATGTGTGATGTCATTGCTAGTCATACCTCTGGTCATTGCTATTGGTAATTACAAGGAAGTTTGACATTCCACTGAAACCTCAATAAGTCCTAGAACTCATTGATTTGGTATCAGGTCTTCCCAATGACTGTTTCCCACAAGAGAAAGTCTAACCAAACACAAACAGCTTCCTCCTGAAATATCTACTAATGCCAAAAACTCTCCAGATCTGTCTACATTCCAAATCTTCGAAAGTTTTGGAATGGAAATTTATTTGGTTCTCAAGCCTTCTTTGCACCACAATAGCCTCGCAGAAGCAATGCAAAATGCTTGGATAAATAGACCATACAACATCTTAATGATTCTGTGGTATGAGGTGTAATGGCTTGTTAAACCAACAGTAGAGGTTACTAAAGTCCTCCTAGCGAAAGAATGACTCTGACCTTGAACTACAACAATGATCTCTTAATCATTCCAGGACTGAAGTTTGTATAGAGAAACTATTCACAATCGCCAATCAGAAGCCAAGCACTTTCCCGCCATAAACACTGACATATACAATCGATTCAAAGTCTACTATTGCGACATCTGGTGGCCACGGTCGTTCTTTGGTTTGCCCGAATATACACAACCAAATGCAACTGCTTCTCTTTTTAGGTCCAAGAGTATGTATGCACTTTTAAAATGAAATCTATTTTTCTTTACCTTTCTGATTAAAAGGTAATCTAGAATGTTCTTTAATTCACATTATTATAAGGGTTCCTGATGAAACAAATTCTTAGAAACAAGTAAATGATAACTATCTGATTTGATGTCATAAACTTGCAAAGGAAATGTTTTAAGCCCAGATGACCAACCCAAGCAACATCAGAAGGTGTTCTAACATCAACTGCGACAGAGACTGAGCAAACTCGTTTAAAGGACTTTTTTATATACAATAAAGTGACGATAATCTGGACGTCAATAATCAGTTTCGCTACGGGATTCCAAAATCCGGATAAATCAATAATCCAGACGGGGTCAAACCTTAATTAGTCCCGATTATCAACATTCTACTGTATATTAAAAGGTTATATACAAAAATCCTTAAACAGTTTTGCTTGGTCTTTAAACAGCTTTACTAATATATATAATTAGTTAGAAACAAATACATTAAAATCAAAGATTTTGCACGGAACATTCAGAAGCTTACCTCATTTCCTATAATAGCTATCTGCTGGTTATCATAGGTTTGCCACCAAACAACACAAGTAGGTTGTGCTAAATTCATTTATAAAGTAAACAAAGATAGATTATATTTTTTTCAGATCTTCTGTCTTTTAACAAGCTTTCAGAATGAATAAATAATGAATTCTGAATGAAGAAAATACACATACCGAAAACATTAAAGGATGTCTATTAAATGTTTAATTTTATTTTTTTTAACTATTTAACATTTTAGAAACCTCAGTAATAGTTGAAAATAAATGTAATTGTAACCTATTGTGTTATGGTTGGTTGGTTGGTTGGTGTTTAATGGCGCAAAAGCAGCTGCGGCTAAGCTGCGCCATATTGTGTTATTGTGTTATTAATAAACTTACCTTTATATAATTATTGGTTTAAGAAGAAATAAATACAAATTTTTGACATTACTATTATCTTTTGCTCTAAAATTTTATTTTTTTATTTGAAGAACAAAAGAAATAAATAATGATAAACAAATAATAAAAAAATAAAATAAAAATAAAAACTGGCAATTAAGCATTAAGTTATAATAAAGCAAAACTTCTCCAACTGACGATTTATATTTAGTTGAAGTTATTTCGAATCAGTATTTGCTGTTTTATTTTCTTTTGGAATAGCAATTTTTGAAATTGTATCTTGATCTGAAAAATTAACAAGATGCAATAAGGATAAATAAATAAATATATATTTTGATCAATTTAGCTAATTATTAATGATATCTTCCTTTCTAGTAATTTTTTTGTATAGAATTTTGTTGCTACTACTTTGCAACTGAAACCACCAAAGCTATGGTGGCTCAATGCGGAAACGAAAGATTATCAATATTTTGAATCTTATCTTAAAAAGTTATTTTTTGTTCTGCAGTCTTTGAATATATAGGCACTGAATGACAAAGGTTATAGCCACCATTAGTCATACTATGACACATGAAAAGAACCTAAGCAATTACAAAGGTGACATTTAGCTCAGCTATTAAATTTGATTCTAAATTGTGTCCTACAGCTGATTAACTATCAAAAGAAATTATCTATGTAGCAGCCTTATGAGGACTGAAAATATGAAATTGTAGAAATAAACAAAAATATTTCCTTTCAGAAATAAGGAATGATAAATAACAGACTATAAATGCATGCAATGAAGGATTCTTTTCTTATTGTCATTAATCAATGAGTAATCTCAAAAATGAGCTGTGAGAGAGAGATTTTAACTTAAAGATGTCCTAAAAAACGTGTCAGCTGTGCAGGAATTTAACAATAATGATCAAAGTCAGCTTGTAGCTTAAATAAATATTAAGTAGACTTTACTTATTGAAGATACAAGAAAAAAATTATTAGAAAATCGGTTTAACAGGCAGCCCTCATTTTATGCCGAGTTCCTACAGTGGCACCTTAAAGCAAATCGATGTAAAACGAACCCATTATATAACGTAAACAGAGGGGCTGCATTCCCCACATTAAAAAATAGTTTTTATTTAATTAAACCATGCTAATATAAGTTTTTACGACTAAAATTATTGTAAAATATTTACATACTTTCCTAGACCTACTAAATTAGCATAAAATAATAAATAATAACTTAATTATTACATGCATACAGTGTAAAGTATGTTAGGGTACATTCCTTTTATCAGACATGGGCATATTTATTTTTAAAAACTTTTATTACGATTAATTGTAATATGCATTTATCATGGCATTCACAGGCAATCAATGCACGATGACTGAGCAAAATATAAGTGAGGAGGAGAGGAGTCACATGGACCAAGTGGGTGGAGCTTAAGTACAGTTGTTAAAGCTGACTGCGTTCACCCGTTTATAGCTGCATTTTCTTTTAAGAAATTTAATTTTTCTTTTTTCGTATTTTTTATTTGTTTGAAATATATTCCTAATTTTGGCCAAAATTCTAACCAGCATAAATCAGAATCATCATAAATTGAGCCGTTGTAAAATGAGGGATGCCTGTATTTTATCTTACTCACTATCATACATATAATATCATAATCACTCTTTCATATAATGTATTTTTTTAAAACATAAATTATACGCTGATCATTTTGTAAGATGAGCTCTTTTGAATAATGAACACAATTCAAAGTGTTTATTTACTGTGAACAAATCAGTGGTGAAATTTGTAAAGTTTTACTATGCAATTAAGTATGCAAAAAGTATAATGTAAATGTTTTGCTTATTTTCATGTATCTTCACACAACAATGGGTAATTTTGTCCCAATAATTTAACTTTAAAACTCATAATCGTCACCGATAAAAACAGGAGAATGTTCTTTTAAGACAAAAAAAAAAAAAAAAATGTCCAATATTTTCCAGTTTTTAATTCAATTTTATGAATATATTGTTAACAAGGAGGCTTAACGTGCGTGTAATGAAATAAAGTGAAAATAAATAAAACGCACTTACTTACAAAAATGTTGAGAGAATTATAAACATGGTAATAATCTGACAGTTTCAGAATACTGTGCCTATTCCTTCATCAGGGACAGCACAAACATATATGACATTAAAACAACATTTAAGACGACACAAGGTGGGAAGGCATGGTGAAAAAATCCCTCCCTTTCACCATGCCTTCTCACCTCTAAGTCGTCTTAAATGTTGTTTTAATATCTTATATGTTTGTGCCGTCCCTGATGAAGGAATACGCGCAGTATTCCGAAACTGTTGGATTACTACCATGCTTATAATTCTCTCAACATTTTTGTAAGTAAGTGTGTTTCATTTATTTTCACTTTTCTTTTGAATATATCGTTACTTAAAAAAATCTTAACTAATATCTGGTATCACAAAAATATTTTCTTATTTGATGAGAAAAAGAAGTTAAAGATGTTACTTGTTTTCATTTACTGCTATTCAGATAAATTTTTGGATAGAGTCCAAATTATAATCTTGTTCTGACAATGCATGTATTTCACCTATTTCCAGAAAAAAATCTGTGAAAAATAGCTTTTTCTGTTCATGGGAGAAAAATTAACAGTTTGAGATTAATTTGTTCATCTAAACAAATCAAGAATCAATGTTAGTATAAAAACAAATCTATACACATTTATATAAAATCAAAGTTTTTATGTTTGTATGTTGTCTATACAATTTTACACCATTTGACTGATGGGAACCAAATTTTGCATCGATACTCTCTACTGCCCTGAAGAGGAAAATGTAGGCTACCTTGGAACCCGGTTAACCACCCGAAAGGGGATGAAATGTCTGAAATAGTGTCCCAGAATGGACCTGCTGGCGACAATGGGAACTACACAAATATTTTTCTGCAACAATTGGAGAAGGTTTGATGTGATAGGGCTGTGGAGGACATGGGTCCTTCAAGCTAGTTTCTTATATAGAACAAAGTTTGAATGTATATTTACTGTGGTAAGATTTATAATTCTCAAAAAAAAAAAAGAAAAAGCAAAAAAAATCATGATCATCACTATGCATCTGATGAATTCTTCAAGTTAGAAAGTTAATCTCATTTAATAAAAATGGATTTCTTTTAAAAATAAACCTAAGGAAAAGTTATAGAAATGGGTAACAAACAAAGGAACAATACAAGTAATTCGCATCCTGAGCTGTCACCGGGAAGATGGACCGTTTCGTCCTTTTAAGGATTCATCAGCCAGCCAAACTCCACCAATGACAGACTCAGAAGGTGCGAGAGGTTAAGGATCCTGAGTCTTGCTCCCGAGAACGGGAACTTCCCCCGAAGAAATCATAACCAAAAAAAGCTGTCCCAGTGACAACTCAGGATGTGAATTCCTTGTTTTAGCATTGTGCCTTCGTTTGTTACCCATTTCTTTAAATTTTCAGCACGTTAAACTTTCGTTCCTAAGGAAAAGTTCTTCAAATGTGAGAGGACTAAATTCAAGGTGGTATAAAGTTATTTTTCTTATGTTTTGATGGTCGCATTGTCTTTCCTATGTTAGAAATCTCTTGCCGAAAACCTGTGTGTTAAGAGGTTGCCTTTATTTCAATATTAGAGGCCCTGTTGAGTTCAAAAAGCATGAAACAGGTGTCTTAGAATGTCACTCATGAATAGACTGCCATTTATTTAAAAAAAAAAAGAAAGAAATAAAAATGAGTAGATAGTTATATAATCTTCTAAAGGTAAAAGAAAAAAAAAAAAGGTTTGAGACAGCTTAATATGTAATGATTTAAGATTAAAAAAAGTAATGGTCTTGCAAGTTTTTAAAAGAATTACTTGAAATTTCAAAATTTGATTGAATAGCAGTGATTAAAGGTGACAAAGCTTATGTCACGTGTGTGGTGAGTGTGTAAGTAGGTTTTGAAGCTTTGATGAAAGCTAACTAGTTTCTATCCAAAATTTTATCTGAATATTACAATAATAACCACGGAAAGGAGTCAGAAATCTCATGAGTATATGCTGTAAGCATATATTTTTATATTAAGCACCCTAATAAAATGCGCAAAAATATTAGATTATTTATTTATTTTTTTTACAAATGCTTAGGTTTGATGCTTAAGAGTATTATAATTTTCTGGGTAAAATGTAATGGAAAAATTAAAAAGGAAAAATATTATAGAAGCAGCTTTAGTGGAGAAAATAATTAGAAAGAAAATGAGAAAGATTAGACAGACAAAGCAAACATGCATTGAGCCATACCACATGTGGTGCAGGTATTCAGGAGCTCGGGCGTCAGGGACGAGGAAGGTGGTGGTGATGGTGTTGGTGGTGTTGGCAAAAAACCTGCGTGAACAGTAATAATAGCCTCAGGCAGCAGCCTTATCCTTACTTACAATGTTTGAAAGCATTCAGAATAATAGTAGCCTTTGAGGGATTTGGGTGATTTAAACCATTACATTTTAAAAGAAAGATGCAAACCAAAAGTGATAAATACCAAAATAATAACAGTTAAATAAAAAGTAAGAAAGAAATGAAATAAAAAGAAAAGAAGCAAAATAAAATTAAAAGAGCATTATATATTTGTAATATTAACTTAAATGTAATTTTGATGTTAGTTTAAAATATCATTTACTATTAGATGATTGTGGAATACTATAAAACTACAGAGTCATAAAATCGGCCCCAACAGGCGTTTCTTTTTGTATTATTATTTTGGGGCCGGTTTTATGTGCGCCACCCTGTTTTTAATATATTATATATACAGGGTGATTCATGAAGATACGAAGAAACTTCGGGAGCTCATTCAACATGTAAAAGTAAAGAAAAAAAGTTATATAAACATAGGTCCGGAAATGCTTCGGTAGCGAGTTACGGCTAACGAAAGATTTCACCCATAATGTAGTACCCTGGGTGAAATGAAGACTTGCTGGAAGTCTGAGAAGGTAAATTAAGGGGCGAAATCAGTGGTTTCGTATGGTTGTTGACCTGAAAAATCGAATGAAACATGTCGCAGAACTGTATCTCCCAGTGGTTTGAAGCTTATCCCACGTGGAACCTACAAAAAAGTTGGCAACACAATAACAGCTGTTAAACAATAATGTGAATTGCATTGTTTTGATTTATTGTGAGAGCTAACAACTGAGGTGTAGTCCATGTGCGTATTATTGAACTACATTAAGGGCGAAATCTTTCGCTAGCCGTAATTCGATACCGAAGCATTTCCGGACCTATGTTTATATAACTTTTTTTCTTTACTTTTACATGTAGAATGAGCTCCCGAAGTTTCTGTCTATCTTCGTGAATCACCCTGTATATAAATATATATGCCATCAAAGAATTCTTTTATTGCAAAAAAAAAATATCAAATATTTAAATCCCACAAGTTAATGTATTTCATAGAAAAAACAACATTTTTTTCCCCCTATTCTATGGGAAAATCTTTTTACTTTGCTTTAAACAGCAGAGAGCTGCAAAAAAATCAATCAGCCTGAAATTTTTGCTCAGGGGATCTCTTCTGTAGTTCTGGTATGAATTTCATCTTCTAATTTTCTTTGAAAAAATGACTTCATCTAAGCAAAGCTATTCTACAGAATCAGTTCAAAGAATAAAACATTTTTTAAAAATTATAGAAAGCACTCTTTTGTGACAATTCTGATGACTTAGCATTAAGACATATAGTGGTATGCAGGAAGAGAAACTTTTCTTAGCAAAAGAATTGTTAAGAAATGGAAAGTTATATGATTCAGAAATATATGAAATATTTTAGCAAAAACTAATGAAACTACATCAGCTAGTCTGTGCTGTCACCTATCGGTTGTAGTTGTAACACTCCTATTGATTGTTTCTATTGTAGATTAACAGTCGAACACTGTTTGTGCTTCAATATAGTTTATAGTTATGCACTTCAATGTATGTTGTAGTTGTGTTATCTCCGAATGCCTTATTCTCTGCCAAAAATCTATTGTTGAGGCTTATGTGCTTTCCGGATCCCATGTTTTCTGATAAGTTTCCTAATGCAAGCATTCCACCAAAGAGGAGCATACAAGACTTGGGTTAAAAAATGGTGTACGACAGGATCTGTGGCGAATGAAAAATGGAATAGGTTACCTTTGGTTAGGACTCCGGGACAGTTGCCAATATTCAACAGAGAATTGCTACAGTTCCAAATAAATCAGTACATACATTATCACAACAAATACACATCATGCCGTAAGATACTCCATTCTTTAAATATGAGACCATATCGTGTAACATCTGTACATGAACTGAAGGAGACAAATACCATCAACTGGGGTAACTTTGGCCCTTGCGGGAAACTCTGGCCCAACAAACGAAAAAAGATTGAATCGAGACAAAGGAGAGTGATTATCACTTATTTATTTCAAGGACCAATAGGTGGCAGCTCTGCCTTGACTTTCTCATAGTTTTTCTTGTAGTTACATACAATCTTTTTTCGTTTGTTGGGCCAAAGTTACCCCAGTTGTCGTTAGAGTGAATTACTATCACTCTGCTTTCAACAAACTCGTGGATGGTGAATTAGACCCAATGCTGTACTTTATGAGCGACGAAGCATGCTTTTATTTATCTGGACATATGAATTCACAAAACACAAGGTACTGGTCTGTAGAAAACCCTCACTAGCATGAGACACCGCTTCACAATGAGAAAGCGAGGTATGGTGTGCTGTTTCCGGTAATCATATCGTGTGGCCAATATTTTTTGACATGACTGTTAGTACAGAAGTATAACTCGGAATTTTTGAAGAATTCTTTGCTCAATACTTCTAAATACTTCTTTCAACAAGATGGAGCAACATGTCACCTGTTTCATGATACACTGGCTTTCACAAGGCTTTCATAGAAGAACGATGTATCAACAAAGGTTTGTGGCGTGTACTTTCCCTGACTTTGTATATAAGTGATTTTTATTTGTGGGACTTCTTGAAGGGTAAAGTTTATGATACAAATCCCCACACTTTGGATGAACTAAAAGTGAATACTCCAACAATTTTTTTGTAGCAGTAGTACTATAAGAAATTGTTATTTGGAAAGGATGAACTGGCCCCTGATGAACAACACTGGGATTTGGAAACTCAAAATCAGCTATTCTTAATTCGCCACAGTGATCATTGTATGTAACCAGTTGAGCAGAATCAGTTAAAGTTTCTACTTTCTTAATTACATCCTATCTTATTCAACTGTAATACGAAATCAAAAATTAAAATTTGCTAGCTTGTTTTGGAATCAAATGAGATTCGTATCTATTAAAATTTGGAATTCAATCTTTAATTACATTTTATGGATATAGAGCCATAATAATATTATCAAAAAAAAAAAAAAAAAAAAAAGGATCTACAAAATTCCTGCGAAATTGAAATTCCTGAACACTTGTTTTTGAAATGAAAGTGCACTGTTCTTATATGCCTCTTTGAGATATTGCCTCATAATTTATCTACTGGATTCCAATTCACCCTGAACACAAAATTTATATCATGAAATTCAGCTATTTCAATTCAGATGGTTTGTTTGATTCATTCTGTATAATGTTTGACTTAAATATTTCATACAAAAGAAAATTTTAATTGAAATTAGGATGACTTTTGAGTGAAGCTGAGACCCTGGGATGGCCGTTGGAGCTTGTGGAGTTCTCCTCAGCCAATGCAAAACTGAAAAGGCGAATGAAGGAAAGAATAAGGCATTCAAGATGGAAATAAGTACCTTTTGAGGCAGTCGTATTGCTGCTGAAGGTTTTGAATTCCACAATTTGTTCTTGTTTCTAGTCTTGTTTCCCTTCAAGAAAATTATAAGTAATTCAGATATATTTATAAGACTAAACCCATCGGAAAAAAAACCACAGAAAGTACATGAACACTCCAGTGTAAACCTGAAGACAAACCCAGAACTTTAAATTAAATGAGGAAAAAAGTCCAACTTCTTCTGACAAATTTGCAGGCTACAGATATAAAACTGGACAGGAGATTACATTTCCCAAACAACGATTGGATGAAAATTAACGTGAAGGTCATTTCACATTGTTTGGCTGATAAAGCATAAGCATAAAGATTCTCCCTGGATTTAAACTATGTCTTTTAGGGTTGTCAAAATTTCCCCATGAAAGACATGCACGTAAAGGTGTGACCATTACATTCTCTATAAAAGCTAAACTTGTGTCTCCTATTTGATGCATGAGATTCTGTATCAAATAGAGCTCATTAAAGTTGTGTTTATTAAAAAAGTGCAAAAAGATACTGAATTATTGCAATAAGTAAGGAACTGCAAAGATTGATTAAAAAAATAAAAATAAATTTACCTTGGAAAATTTAAGCAAATAATATAATGCAAAAATGGAATGCTCAATTTATGAGTGCAGCATGATGTTAGCATTCGATATCAACTTAAACTATTCAGATTAAACTTTTAACATAAACTAAATAGTAAGAAAAGATAGTAGGAAAAGGAACTTTTTAAAATATTTTATACAGGAGCAATTAGTCAATATATTTACGTTATAAATAGTTAGGTGAAATTTTTAATTTTCATTTTAGATTTTAGAAAAAAATAGATATTCTTTTTTAATGGTTCAGCCATGCAATTCTGCAAGCTGGATTCCAACAATTTTACTTCTACTGCAGAATCTTAATTTTTGTAATTCTATGAATGTTAAGTCTTCAGAAAACTATAAAGGTGTATAAATTTAATAATGGCAAATTTAAGCTATATGGCTAATCTTATAAGCAAGAGAAATTTGAATTAACAAATCTTTGAAAACAGTATTAGGAATCATGGCAGGGCTGCACCAAGCTATGTTGGCACCGGGGTGCCAGACAAAAGTTGCCACCCCTAAGAAACTAAATTTGACACCCACTGCCCCCCCAAGATATGCCGCCCAGGTGCCGTGCACCCCTGGCACCCCTCTTGGCGCAGCCCTGAATCATGGGTGCCTGCAGAAGGTTTTTTCCAGAGGCAAAAAATTTTGGCAATGTACTTTATATCTGTAAAAATTCCATAAAGTAAGCAAAGTAAAAAGATAGTAAGTTAAATAAAATTTATCATTTTTCTAAATATCTGTTAGTTCTCTTACGAGAAGGAAATTATATCAATTATATTAATTCTTCAAATTTCAGAGGGATGGTGCAAGTGCCCTTCTCACCAATATGTCCCCCCCCCCCCCCCCGTTATGAATTAAATGTAATTATTACACTAAGCATAAAACTAGAATACTAACTGTATTGTACACAAATATAGTGAATCATTTGGTAAATCCCTTGCTGCTTCAAAACCACTGCATATTTAATGTACTATAGGTACTGCTGGTGGCATTCCCATGTTGGTGTCACATTGCTAAGTAGTGCTTTCCTGCGTTGCTTTCCTTAAACCAGTCTAACAAGGGAATGGTTAGGTTTTTCAGATCGAAACATCCCTTGAAATTTTTATCATTTATTCGGGATCTTAAGGAGTTGATGTATACCAAATTTCAGCTCCTTTATTGCACTGAAAGGGGGTTAAAAAAAAAAGTGTAAGAGCTGAGAGCTTGTTGCACTGCGGGGAAGCATCGGGCAGCTAATGTGACATTGGAAACGCCACCGACAGTACAGACTACTGAAAAATTTGGTAATGCCGTGAACTGTTTTTTTTAAATCTCTTTACCTTACCTTTACTTTAAATTATTATTATCGAGCAGCACTGAATAACGAAAGCCTGAAAAATCACATTCATATTTTTTCGATTGTATAACAATCATAAAATATATTTATTGTTGAGATGCATAAATTTTTCTGAATTACCTATTACTAATGTTTTTGAAGTTAAAACTTTAGCTGAAATAGATACTTTGGTATAATATTATACTCAATCTCAATTAACAACATTTACTTCATTATTATCAATGGTGCAAGGGGGAAGATATTTCTTTCAAATGGAAACATTAACATTAAAAGGAAAAAAAGAAAAGTTTCCACAAAATTAATTTTACTTCACTTTAAATTTTTCCACCTCATATCTTAAATCTTCCTACCTCGTTTTCCTGTCAACTGAATGCATGTGACATCATTTAGACTCCATATCTGGTTAACTTTGGCTGTAGCATCCTTTAAAGAAAGAAAAGAAATTACTTAATTCAAATAGAACATCAAAGAAACTATGGCAGAAAGTCATTCACAATTCCATTATGTACTGATTCATTACCGTATTTACTCGCGTATTTTTCGCACTTTTTTGGAGGAAAAAATTGTTTTAAAATAGGGGTGTCATAAATTACATGAGAAATAAAAAAATCCTTCCGAAACAGCAAATTCTCTCCCAGCAGCTCGGTTCCCATGTTTCTCTGCACATAGAATTACACGAACTTTGAAACTGACCGTGTAACTATTATATTTACTGGTAGGCTTCTGCTTTGCACTCATTTTCGTCACAAATAGCAAACAACTACACTGGTCGTGAGTTTATCACTACCCACAGCTGCAGCAAACATCAGTTGGGGGGAGTGGGGGGGGGGGGGCTTGTCAGCGAGAGGTGACCGTCACGAAAGCAAACATTTTATGGTCGGGTGGAAGGTAGTTTAAGACGAGCGTGGTGAGGCCCTTTACGATTATAACTGCCCAATCTACTATTCGACACTGAGAAAATTATGCAAGAAAAAAATTCCAAAATATGCCCTTAAAATTTGGGGTGTGTAAATTACATGAGGGCGAAAAATATGTGAGTAAATACGGTATTTCAATTACTTAATCATATCCGATACTGTTGTGGAATCAGGAAAGACACATACATTGCCCTGCTAAAAGTATACAGGCAGTTTCATACATAACTATAGGATGTCTCCATACTTTTAGTGTGGCAGAATGGTTCTAAATTCAATCTATTGTGGAATTTACTGTTGCAATTTTGAGGAATTTAAAAAATCTCTGTTAGTTACAAATTGTTTTCTCTTTAGAATACAGGACCTTGTGGGTTCCAATAATAATTAACGGTCAAAATATAAGGATAGATAATTTATAAAATGAAAGTATGTTTTATAGAAAATATATTTATTGATGAGAAGTATAACTTTTTGTGAATTAGCTATTATTAATGTTTTTGAACTTAAAACAGCTGAAATCGATAATTTGCCGTAATATCATACTCAATCTCAATTAACAATACTTATTTTATTAGAACTTGATTTGTTTGATTGTTTAAAGATGGTAAATCTGTATCTTTTTCCTATCGTCTAGGATAACAAATCTAGGATAACACAGATTTAACTTCAGTTACTTCTTCCAAACACTACAGGTATTTTCCACTGGAGCCTCCACTGGATAATGGGAACACCCGAAGATATAGGCTCCAGTGTTTCGGTGACCAGTGGGACTAGTTGAGATTGGGTGATCAGCCCAATGCTCGCCTGTCTTTACTCCTGGGAAAGAAACCTGGTTCCCATTTTACAGAAATATGAATGAATGCTTGGGCTCAGACTTTTAGAAAAATTTCTGACTTTTGATGGGGATTGAACCCACCTCTTAAAGTCCATAGCCCAGTGTTTATACTACTAGACCTATTCCTCTAAAAACATAAGGACTAATTATCATCTTCAGGATATCTTTATGTTATGGTGTACAATGTTCATTTTCACAGTCTGACAGTGCTATTTTAAATATAGTGTAGCAATGTTTTGGAATGGGATGAGATAATGCATTTGAGAGCAGAAAAATCGCACAGATGCATTTTTTTACTTTTTGGTTTTTTATTTTCCTTGCGATTCGTAATTTCTTTTGAATCAAACTAATGTCAATGTAAAGATCGTTTCATCACCTATTCAATGATACCACTTAAGTGTGTATCGTCCCTTCAAAAACCAAGACAATAACAACAAAAGAACACAACACCCCAAATTAATAAAATTGATGAAAAATCGAATGAGGGCCGTAATTAAGGCTAGAGGAGGGAATACCCGTTATTAATAAAGATTGTTTTATAAATGTTTGTAATGAATTTTTTTTTAATCACCATTTCCCAGGCTGTACGAAAATGAGGTTTTCTGATAGACTAGGAGATTCCTCCAAAAAGCACTCTGCTGACACGCAATACACACTTAAGTGGTATCATTGGATAGGTGATGAAACGATCTTTAAATTGACATTATTTTGATTCAAAAAAAATTGCGAATCGCGAGGACAGTAAAACAAAAAGTAAACAAATTCAACTGTGCGATTTTTCTGCTCTGAAGTGTACATTAGATTTTCATTGAAGTATACTTAAAGGTAATTTTGCATTAATGACAGTTTTATTTGTCAGTTGTAAATTCTTGAAAAGCTTATGGTAAAAAAAAAAAAAAGAAAATAGCTAAAAAAAAGCTCTTTAAGGCAGG
>JAFIDM010127183.1:0-56251 GCA_023159025.1 Thereuonema tuberculata | reverse complement strand
CCTGCCTTAAAGAGCTTTTTTTTAGCTATTTTCTTTTTTTTTTTTTTTACCATAAGCTTTTCAAGAATTTACAACTGACAAATAAAACTGTCATTAATGCAAAATTACCTTTAAGTATACTTCAATGAAAATCTAATGTACACTTCAGAGCAGAAAAATCGCACAGTTGAATTTGTTTACTTTTTGTTTTACTGTCCTCGCGATTCGCAATTTTTTTTGAATCAAAATAATGTCAATTTAAAGATCGTTTCATCACCTATCCAATGATACCACTTAAGTGTGTATTGCGTGTCAGCAGAGTGCTTTTTGGAGGAATCTCCTAGTCTATCAGAAAACCTCATTTTCGTACAGCCTGGGAAATGGTGATTAAAAAAAAATTCATTACAAACATTTATAAAACAATCTTTATTAATAACGGGTATTCCCTCCTCTAGCCTTAATTACGGCCCTCATTCGATTTTTCATCAATTTTATTAATTTGGGGTGTTGTGTTCTTTTGTTGTTATTGTCTTGGTTTTTGAAGGGACGATACACACTTAAGTGGTATCATTGAATAGGTGATGAAACGATCTTTACATTGACATTAGTTTGATTCAAAAGAAATTACGAATCGCAAGGAAAATAAAAAACCAAAAAGTAAAAAAATGCATCTGTGCGATTTTTCTGCTCTCAAATGCATTATCTCATCCCATTCCAAAACATTGCTACACTATATTTAAAATAGCACTGTCAGACTGTGAAAATGAACATTGTACACCATAACATAAAGATATCCTGAAGATGATAATTAGTCCTTATGTTTTTAGAGGAATAGGTCTAGTAGTATAAACACTGGGCTATGGACTTTAAGAGGTGGGTTCAATCCCCATCAAAAGTCAGAAATTTTTCTAAAAGTCTGAGCCCAAGCATTCATTCATATTTCTGTAAAATGGGAACCAGGTTTCTTTCCCAGGAGTAAAGACAGGCGAGCATTGGGCTGATCACCCAATCTCAACTAGTCCCACTGGTCACCGAAACACTGGAGCCTATATCTTCGGGTGTTCCCATTATCCAGTGGAGGCTCCAGTGGAAAATACCTGTAGTGTTTGGAAGAAGTAACTGAAGTTAAATCTGTGTTATCCTACATTTGTTATCCTAGACGATAGGAAAAAGATACAGATTTACCATCTTTAAACAATCAAACAAATCAAGTTCTAATAAAATAAGTATTGTTAATTGAGATTGAGTATGATATTACGGCAAATTATCGATTTCAGCTGTTTTAAGTTCAAAAACATTAATAATAGCTAATTCACAAAAAGTTATACTTCTCATCAATAAATATATTTTCTATAAAACATACTTTCATTTTATAAATTATCTATCCTTATATTTTGACCGTTAATTATTATTGGAACCCACAAGGTCCTGTATTCTAAAGACAAAACAATTTGTAACTAACAGAGATTTTTTAAATTCCTCAAAATTGCAACAGTAAATTCCACAATAGATTGAATTTAGAACCATTCTGCCACACTAAAAGTATGGAGACATCCTATAGTTATGTATGAAACTGCCTGTATACTTTTAGCAGGGCAATGTATGTGTCTTTCCTGATTCCACAACAGTATCGGATATGATTAAGTAATTGAAATACCGTATTTACTCACATATTTTTCGCCCTCATGTAATTTACACACCCCAAATTTTAAGGGCATATTTTGGAATTTTTTTCTTGCATAATTTTCTCAGTGTCGAATAGTAGATTGGGCAGTTATAATCGTAAAGGGCCTCACCACGCTCGTCTTAAACTACCTTCCACCCGACCATAAAATGTTTGCTTTCGTGACGGTCACCTCTCGCTGACAAGCCCCCCCCCCCCCACTCCCCCCAACTGATGTTTGCTGCAGCTGTGGGTAGTGATAAACTCACGACCAGTGTAGTTGTTTGCTATTTGTGACGAAAATGAGTGCAAAGCAGAAGCCTACCAGTAAATATAATAGTTACACGGTCAGTTTCAAAGTTCGTGTAATTCTATGTGCAGAGAAACATGGGAACCGAGCTGCTGGGAGAGAATTTGCTGTTTCGGAAGGATTTTTTTATTTCTCATGTAATTTATGACACCCCTATTTTAAAACAATTTTTTCCTCCAAAAAAGTGCGAAAAATACGCGAGTAAATACGGTAATGAATCAGTACATAATGGAATTGTGAATGACTTTCTGCCATAGTTTCTTTGATGTTCTATTTGAATTAAGTAATTTCTTTTCTTTCTTTAAAGGATGCTACAGCCAAAGTTAACCAGATATGGAGTCTAAATGATGTCACATGCATTCAGTTGACAGGAAAACGAGGTAGGAAGATTTAAGATATGAGGTGGAAAAATTTAAAGTGAAGTAAAATTAATTTTGTGGAAACTTTTCTTTTTTTCCTTTTAATGTTAATGTTTCCATTTGAAAGAAATATCTTCCCCCTTGCACCATTGATAATAATGAAGTAAATGTTGTTAATTGAGATTGAGTATAATATTATACCAAAGTATCTATTTCAGCTAAAGTTTTAACTTCAAAAACATTAGTAATTGGTAATTCAGAAAAATTTATGCATCTCAACAATAAATATATTTTATGATTGTTATACAATCGAAAAAATATGAATGTGATTTTTCAGGCTTTCGTTATTCAGTGCTGCTCGATAATAATAATTTAAAGTAAAGGTAAGGTAAAGAGATTTAAAAAAAACAGTTCACGGCATTACCAAATTTTTCAGTAGTCTGTACTGTCGGTGGCGTTTCCAATGTCACATTAGCTGCCCGATGCTTCCCCGCAGTGCAACAAGCTCTCAGCTCTTACACTTTTTTTTTTAACCCCCTTTCAGTGCAATAAAGGAGCTGAAATTTGGTATACATCAACTCCTTAAGATCCCGAATAAATGATAAAAATTTCAAGGGATGTTTCGATCTGAAAAACCTAACCATTCCCTTGTTAGACTGGTTTAAGGAAAGCAACGCAGGAAAGCACTACTTAGCAATGTGACACCAACATGGGAATGCCACCAGCAGTACCTATAGTACATTAAATATGCAGTGGTTTTGAAGCAGCAAGGGATTTACCAAATGATTCACTATATTTGTGTACAATACAGTTAGTATTCTAGTTTTATGCTTAGTGTAATAATTACATTTAATTCATAACGGGGGGGGGGGGGGGGACATATTGGTGAGAAGGGCACTTGCACCATCCCTCTGAAATTTGAAGAATTAATATAATTGATATAATTTCCTTCTCGTAAGAGAACTAACAGATATTTAGAAAAATGATAAATTTTATTTAACTTACTATCTTTTTACTTTGCTTACTTTATGGAATTTTTACAGATATAAAGTACATTGCCAAAATTTTTTGCCTCTGGAAAAAACCTTCTGCAGGCACCCATGATTCAGGGCTGCGCCAAGAGGGGTGCCAGGGGTGCACGGCACCTGGGCGGCATATCTTGGGGGGGCAGTGGGTGTCAAATTTAGTTTCTTAGGGGTGGCAACTTTTGTCTGGCACCCCGGTGCCAACATAGCTTGGTGCAGCCCTGCCATGATTCCTAATACTGTTTTCAAAGATTTGTTAATTCAAATTTCTCTTGCTTATAAGATTAGCCATATAGCTTAAATTTGCCATTATTAAATTTATACACCTTTATAGTTTTCTGAAGACTTAACATTCATAGAATTACAAAAATTAAGATTCTGCAGTAGAAGTAAAATTGTTGGAATCCAGCTTGCAGAATTGCATGGCTGAACCATTAAAAAAGAATATCTATTTTTTTCTAAAATCTAAAATGAAAATTAAAAATTTCACCTAACTATTTATAACGTAAATATATTGACTAATTGCTCCTGTATAAAATATTTTAAAAAGTTCCTTTTCCTACTATCTTTTCTTACTATTTAGTTTATGTTAAAAGTTTAATCTGAATAGTTTAAGTTGATATCGAATGCTAACATCATGCTGCACTCATAAATTGAGCATTCCATTTTTGCATTATATTATTTGCTTAAATTTTCCAAGGTAAATTTATTTTTATTTTTTTAATCAATCTTTGCAGTTCCTTACTTATTGCAATAATTCAGTATCTTTTTGCACTTTTTTAATAAACACAACTTTAATGAGCTCTATTTGATACAGAATCTCATGCATCAAATAGGAGACACAAGTTTAGCTTTTATAGAGAATGTAATGGTCACACCTTTACGTGCATGTCTTTCATGGGGAAATTTTGACAACCCTAAAAGACATAGTTTAAATCCAGGGAGAATCTTTATGCTTATGCTTTATCAGCCAAACAATGTGAAATGACCTTCACGTTAATTTTCATCCAATCGTTGTTTGGGAAATGTAATCTCCTGTCCAGTTTTATATCTGTAGCCTGCAAATTTGTCAGAAGAAGTTGGACTTTTTTCCTCATTTAATTTAAAGTTCTGGGTTTGTCTTCAGGTTTACACTGGAGTGTTCATGTACTTTCTGTGGTTTTTTTTCCGATGGGTTTAGTCTTATAAATATATCTGAATTACTTATAATTTTCTTGAAGGGAAACAAGACTAGAAACAAGAACAAATTGTGGAATTCAAAACCTTCAGCAGCAATACGACTGCCTCAAAAGGTACTTATTTCCATCTTGAATGCCTTATTCTTTCCTTCATTCGCCTTTTCAGTTTTGCATTGGCTGAGGAGAACTCCACAAGCTCCAACGGCCATCCCAGGGTCTCAGCTTCACTCAAAAGTCATCCTAATTTCAATTAAAATTTTCTTTTGTTTGAAATATTTAAGTCAAACATTCTACAGAATGAATCAAACAAACCATCTGAATTGAAATAGCTGAATTTCATGATATAAATTTTGTGTTCAGGGTGAATTGGAATCCAGTAGATAAATTATGAGGCAATATCTCAAAGAGGCATATAAGAACAGTGCACTTTCATTTCAAAAACAAGTGTTCAGGAATTTCAATTTCGCAGGAATTTTGTAGATCCTTTTTTTTTTTTTTTTTTTGATAATATTATTATGGCTCTATATCCATAAAATGTAATTAAAGATTGAATTCCAAATTTTAATAGATACGAATCTCATTTGATTCCAAAACAAGCTAGCAAATTTTAATTTTTGATTTCGTATTACAGTTGAATAAGATAGGATGTAATTAAGAAAGTAGAAACTTTAACAGATTCTGCTCAACTGGTTACATACAATGATCACTGTGGCGAATTAAGAATAGCTGATTTTGAGTTTCCAAATCCCAGTGTTGTTCATCAGGGGCCAGTTCATCCTTTCCAAATAACAATTTCTTATAGTACTACTGCTACAAAAAAATTGTTGGAGTATTCACTTTTAGTTCATCCAAAGTGTGGGGATTTGTATCATAAACTTTACCCTTCAAGAAGTCCCACAAATAAAAATCACTTATATACAAAGTCAGGGAAAGTACACGCCACAAACCTTTGTTGATACATCGTTCTTCTATGAAAGCCTTGTGAAAGCCAGTGTATCATGAAACAGGTGACATGTTGCTCCATCTTGTTGAAAGAAGTATTTAGAAGTATTGAGCAAAGAATTCTTCAAAAATTCCGAGTTATACTTCTGTACTAACAGTCATGTCAAAAAATATTGGCCACACGATATGATTACCGGAAACAGCACACCATACCTCGCTTTCTCATTGTGAAGCGGTGTCTCATGCTAGTGAGGGTTTTCTACAGACCAGTACCTTGTGTTTTGTGAATTCATATGTCCAGATAAATAAAAGCATGCTTCGTCGCTCATAAAGTACAGCATTGGGTCTAATTCACCATCCACGAGTTTGTTGAAAGCAGAGTGATAGTAATTCACTCTAACGACAACTGGGGTAACTTTGGCCCAACAAACGAAAAAAGATTGTATGTAACTACAAGAAAAACTATGAGAAAGTCAAGGCAGAGCTGCCACCTATTGGTCCTTGAAATAAATAAGTAATAATCACTCTCCTTTGTCTCGATTCAATCTTTTTTCGTTTGTTGGGCCAGAGTTTCCCGCAAGGGCCAAAGTTACCCCAGTTGATGGTATTTGTCTCCTTCAGTTCATGTACAGATGTTACACGATATGGTCTCATATTTAAAGAATGGAGTATCTTACGGCATGATGTGTATTTGTTGTGATAATGTATGTACTGATTTATTTGGAACTGTAGCAATTCTCTGTTGAATATTGGCAACTGTCCCGGAGTCCTAACCAAAGGTAACCTATTCCATTTTTCATTCGCCACAGATCCTGTCGTACACCATTTTTTAACCCAAGTCTTGTATGCTCCTCTTTGGTGGAATGCTTGCATTAGGAAACTTATCAGCAAACATTTCCCATGTTTTCTTAAAGGATCCGGAAAGCACATAAGCCTCAACAATAGATTTTTGGCAGAGAATAAGGCATTCGGAGATAACACAACTACGACATACAACGCATTATACTGAAGCACAAACAGTGTTCAACTGCCATCCTACAATAGAAACAATCAATAGGAGTGTTACAACTACAACCGATAGGTGGCACCACAGACTAGCTGATGTAGTTTCATTAGTTTTTCTTAAAATATTTCGTATATTTCTGAATCATATAACTTTCCATTTCTTAACAATTCTTTTGCTAAGAAAAGTTTCTCTTCCTGCATACCACTATAATATGTCTTAATGCTAAGTCATCAGAATTGTCACAAAAGAGTGCTTTCTATAATTTTTAAAAAATGTTTTATTCTTTGAACTGATTCTGTAGAGTAGCTTTGCTTAGATGAAGTCATATTTTCAAAGAAAATTAGAATTTGAAATTCACACCAGAACTAAAGAGGAGATCCCTTGAGCAAAAATTTCAGGCTGATTGATTTTTTTGCAGCTCTCTGCTGTTTAAAGCAAAGTAAAAAGATTTTCCCATTCAATAGGGGGAAAAAAAATATTGTTTTTTTTCTATGAAATACATTAACTTGTGGGATTTAAATATTTAATATTTTTTTTGCAATAAAAGAATTCTTTGATGGCATATATATTTATATACAGGGTGATTCATGAAGATAGGAAGAAACTTCGGGAGCTCATTCTACATGTAAAAGTAAAGAAAAAAAGCTATATAAACATAGGTCCGGAAATGCTTCGGTATCGAGTTACGGCTAGCGAAAGATTTCGCCCATAATGTAGTATAACAATACACACATGGACTACACCTCTATTGTTAGCTCTCACAATAAATCAAAACAATGCAATTTATAATATTTTTGAACAGCTGTTAATGTGTTGCCAACTTTTTTGTAGGTTCCACATGGGATAAGCTTCAAACCACTGGGAGATACAGTTCTGCGACATGTTTCATTCGATTTTTCAGGTCAACAACCATACGAAACCACTGATTTCGCCGCTTAATTTACCTTCCCAGACTTCCAGCAAGTCTTCATTTCACCCAGGGTACTACATTATGGGTGAAATCTTTCGTTAGCCATAACTCGCTACCAAAGCATTTCCGGACCTATGTTTATATAACTTTTTTTTCTGTACTTTTACATGTAGAATGAGCTACCAAAGTTTCTGCATATCTTCGTGAATCACCCTGTATATATAATAAATAAAAACAGGGTGGCGCACATGAAACTGGTCCCAAAATAATAATAAAAAAAGAAATGCCTATTGGGGCCGATTTTATGTGCTCTGTAGTTTTATAGTATTCCACAATCATCTAATAGTAAATGATATTTTAAACTAGCATCAAAATTACATTTAAGTTAACATTACAAATATATAATGCTCTTTTAATTTTATTTTGCTTCTTTTCTTTTTATTTCATTTCTTTCTTACTTTTTATTTAACTGTTATTATTTTGGTATTTATCACTTTTGGTTTGCATCTTTCTTTTAAAATGTAATGGTTTAAATCACCCAAATCCCTCAAAGGCTACTATTATTCTGAATGCTTTCAAACATTGTAAGTAAGGATAAGGCTGCTGCCTGAGGCTATTATTACTGTTCACGCAGGTTTTTTGCCAACACCACCAACACCATCACCACCACCTTCCTCGTCCCTGACGCCCGAGCTCCTGAATACCTGCACCACATGTGGTATGGCTCAATGCATGTTTGCTTTGTCTGTCTAATCTTTCTCATTTTCTTTCTAATTATTTTCTCCACTAAAGCTGCTTCTATAATATTTTTCCTTTTTAATTTTTCCGTTACATTTTACCCAGAAAATTATAATACTCTTAAGCATCAAACCTAAGCATTTGTAAAAAATAAATAAATAATCTAATATTTTTGCGCATTTTATTAGGGCGCTTAATATAAAAATATATGCTTACAGCATATACTCATGAGATTTCTGACTCCTTTCCGTGGTTATTATTGTAATATTCAGATAAAATTTTGGATAGAAACTAGTTAGCTTTCATCAAAGCTTCAAAACCTACTTACACACTCACCACACACGTGACATAAGCTTTGTCACCTTTAATCACTGCTATTCAATCAAATTTTGAAATTTCAAGTAATTCTTTTAAAAACTTGCAAGACCATTACTTTTTTTAATCTTAAATCATTACATATTAAGCTGTCTCAAACCTTTTTTTTTTCTTTTACCTTTAGAAGATTATATAACTATCTACTCATTTTTATTTCTTCCTTTTTTTTTTAAATAAATGGCAGTCTATTCATGAGTGACATTCTAAGACACCTGTTTCATGCTTTTTGAACTCAACAGGGCCACTAATATTGAAATAAAGGCAACCTCTTAACACACAGGTTTTCGGCAAGAGATTTCTAACATAGGAAAGACAATGCGACCATCAAAACATAAGAAAAATAACTTTATACCACCTTGAATTTAGTCCTCTCACATTTGAAGAACTTTTCCTTAGGAACGAAAGAGATTTAACGTGCCTGAAAATTTAAAGAAATGGTTAACAAACGAAGGCACAATGCTAAAACAAAGAATTCACATCCTGAGTTGTCACTGGGACAGCTTTTTTTGGTTATGATTTCTTCGGGGGAAGTTCCCGTTCTCGGGAGCAAGACTCAGGATCCTTAACCTCTCGCACCTTCTGAGTCTGTCATCGGTGGAGTTTGGCTGGCTGATGAATCCTTAAAAGGACGAAACGGTCCATCCCTGTCTCTTCCCGGTGACAGCTCAGGATGCGAATTACTTGTATTGTTCCTTTGTTTGTTACCCATTTCTATAACTTTTCCTTAGGTTTATTTTTAAAAGAAATCCATTTTTATTAAATGAGATTAACTTTCTAACTTGAAGAATTCATCAGATGCAAAGTGATGATCATGATTTTTTTTTGCTTTTTCTTTTTTTTTTTGAGAATTATAAATCTTACCACAGTAAATATACATTCAAACTTTGTTCTATATAAGAAACTAGCTTGAAGTACCCATGTCCTCCACAGCCCTATCACATCAAACCTTCTCCAATTGTTGCAGAAAAATATTTGTTTAGTTCCCATTGTCGCCAGCAGGTCCATTCTGGGACACTATTTCAGACATTTCATCCCCTTTCGGGTGGTTAACCGGGTTCCAAGGTAGCCTACATTTTCCTCTTCAGGGCAGTAGAGAGTATCGATGCAAAATTTGGTTCCCATCAGTCAAATGGTGTAAAATTGTATAGACAACATACAAACATAAAAACTTTGATTTTATATAAATGTGTATAGATTTGTTTTTATACTAACATTGATTCTTGATTTGTTTAGATGAACAAATTAATCTGAAACTGTTAATTTTTCTCCCATGAACAGAAAAAGCTATTTTTCACAGATTTTTTTCTGGAAATAGGTGAAATACATGCATTGTCAGAACAAGATTATAATTTGGACTCTATCCAAAAATTTATCTGAATAGCAGTAAATGAAAACAAGTAACATCTTTAACTTCTTTTTCTCATCAAATAAGAAAATATTTTTGTGATACCAGATATTAGTTAAGATATTTTTAAGTAACGATATATTCAAAAGAAAAGTGAAAATAAATGAAACACACTTACTTACAAAAATGTTGAGAGAATTATAAGCATGGTAGTAATCCGACAGTTTCGGAATACTGCGCGTATTCCTTCATCAGGGACGGCACAAACATATAAGATATTAAAACAACATTTAAGACGACTTAGAGGTGAGAAGGCATGGTGAAAGGGAGGGATTTTTTCACCATGCCTTCCCACCTTGTGTCGTCTTAAATGTTGTTTTAATGTCTTATATGTTTGTGCTGTCCCTGATGAAGGAATAGGCACAGTATTCTGAAACTGTCAGATTATTACCATGTTTATAATTCTCTCAACATTTTTGTAAGTAAGTGCGTTTTATTTATTTTCACTTTATTTCATTACACGCACGTTAAGCCTCCTTGTTAACAATATATTCATAAAATTGAATTAAAAACTGGAAAATATTGGACATTTTTTTTTTTTTTTTTGTCTTAAAAGAACATTCTCCTGTTTTTATCGGTGACGATTATGAGTTTTAAAGTTAAATTATTGGGACAAAATTACCCATTGTTGTGTGAAGATACATGAAAATAAGCAAAACATTTACATTATACTTTTTGCATACTTAATTGCATAGCAAAACTTAACAAATTTCACCACTGATTTGTTCACAGTAAATAAACACTTTGAATTGTGTTCATTATTCAAAAGAGCTCATCTTACAAAATGATCAGTGTATAATTTATATTTATGTTTTAAAAAAATACATTATATGAAAGAGTGATTATGATATTATATGTATGATAGTGAGTAAGATAAAATACAGGCATCCCTCATTTTACAACGGCTCAATTTATGATGATTCTGATTTATGCTGGTTAGAATTTTGGCCAAAATTAGGAATATATTTCAAACAAATAAAAAATACGAAAAAAGAAAAATTAAATTTTATTATGCCTACTACACTGGCACTCGTCAACAGCTAAAATATAAAAATGAAATCGCAACGTACGTTTCGGAATATCAAAACATAATTCCTTTTTCAAGCTAAAAAACCCCTACCTTATTTAAAAATCTATCATCCCTTATCAGGAGTCGTTAATTGAGTGAGAACCGGCCGTGGTCTTTTTATAGGATGCGATCTTAAACTTGCTTATTAAATTTAACGGCAATGGCCACTATTGCCGGGATTTATTTTAAATACCCCCATATGAAACACGAGATGAGAACTTTTTTAAATGCTCATAAACGCCTTGAATCTGCCAAGGCAGCGGCCACTTTTATGGTCTTTAGGTTGATTTGATTACGGCGCTTCGACCTTTTACGGCAGACAGCTGCTTCCGACAGTAATTACAGAAACACCCACCAGGGGAAGGGCGATCGCATCCTATAAAAAGACCACGGCCGGTTCTCACTCAATTAACGACTCCTGATAAGGGATGATAGATTTTTAAATAAGGTAGGGGTTTTTTAGCTTGAAAAAGGAATTATGTTTTGATATTCCGAAACGTACGTTGCGATTTCATTTTTATATTTTAGCTGTTGACGAGTGCCAGTGTAGTAGGCATAATAATATTAAATTCAAGGCACGTTAAACTTGCTTATTAAAAATTAAATTTCTTGAAAGAAAAAAATGCAGCTATAAACGGGTGAACGCAGTCAGCTTTAACAACTGTACTTAAGCTCCACCCACTTGGTCCATGTGACTCCTCTCCTCCTCACTTATATTTTGCTCAGTCATCCTGCATTGATTGCCTGTGAATGCCATGATAAATGCATATTACAATTAATCGTAATAAAAGTTTTTAAAAATAAATATGCCCATGTCTGATAAAAGGAATGTACCCTAACATACTTTACACTGTATGCATGTAATAATTAAGTTATTATTTATTATTTTATGCTAATTTAGTAGGTCTAGGAAAGTATGTAAATATTTTACAATAATTTTAGTCGTAAAAACTTATATTAGCATGGTTTAATTAAATAAAAACTATTTTTTAATGTGGGGAATGCAGCCCCTCTGTTTACGTTATATAATGGGTTCGTTTTACATCGATTTGCTTTAAGGTGCCACTGTAGGAACTCGGCATAAAATGAGGGCTGCCTGTTAAACCGATTTTCTAATAATTTTTTTCTTGTATCTTCAATAAGTAAAGTCTACTTAATATTTATTTAAGCTACAAGCCGACTTTGATCATTATTGTTAAATTCCTGCACAGCTGACACGTTTTTTAGGACGTCTTTAAGTTAAAATCTCTCTCTCACAGCTCATTTTTGAGATTACTCATTGATTAATGACAATAAGAAAAGAATCCTTCATTGCATGCATTTATAGTCTGTTATTTATCATTCCTTATTTCTGAAAGGAAATATTTTTGTTTATTTCTACAATTTTATATTTTCAGTCCTCATAAGGCTGCTACATAGATAATTTCTTTTGATAGTTAATCAGCTGTAGACACAATTTAGAATCAAATTTAATAGCTGAGCTAAATGTCACCTTTGTAATTGCTGAGGTTCTTTTCATGTGTCATAGTATAACTAATGGTGGCTATAACCTTTGTCATTCAGTGCCTATATATTCAAAGACTTACAGAACTAAAATAACTTTTTAAGATAAGATTCAAAATATTGATAATCTTTTGTTTCCGCATTGAGCCACCATAGATTTGGTGGTTTCAATTGCAAAATAGTAGCAACAAAATTCTATATGAAAAAATTACTAGAAAGGAAGATATCATTAATAATTAGCTAAATTGATCAAAATATATATTTATTTATCCTTATTGCATCTTGTTAATTTTTCAGATCAAGATACAATTTCAAAAATTGCTATTCCAAAAGAAAATAAAACAGCAAATACTGATTCGAAATAACTTCAACTAAATATAAATCGTCAGTTGGAGAAGTTTTGCTTTATTATAACTTAATGCTTAATTGCCAGTTTTTATTTTTATTTTATTTTTTTATTATTTGTTTATCATTATTTATTTCTTTTGTTCTTCAAATAAAAAAATAAAATTTTAGAGCAAAAGATAATAGTAATGTCAAAAATTTGTATTTATTTCTTCTTAAACCAATAATTATATAAAGGTAAGTTTATTAATAACACAATAGGTTACAATTACATTTATTTTCAACTATTACTGAGGTTTCTAAAATGTTAAATAGTTAAAAAAAATAAAATTAAACATTTAATAGACATCCTTTAATGTTTTCGGTATGTGTATTTTCTTCATTCAGAATTCATTATTTATTCATTCTGAAAGCTTGTTAAAAGACAGAAGATCTGAAAAAAATATAATCTATCTTTGTTTACTTTATAAATGAATTTAGCACAACCTACTTGTGTTGTTTGGTGGCAAACCTATGATAACCAGCAGATAGCTATTATAGGAAATGAGGTAAGCTTCTGAATGTTCCGTGCAAAATCTTTGATTTTAATGTATTTGTTTCTAACTAATTATATATATTAGTAAAGCTGTTTAAAGACCAAGCAAAACTGTTTAAGGATTTTTGTATATAACCTTTTAATATACAGTAGAATGTTGATAATCGGGACTAATTAAGGTTTGACCCCATCCAGATTATTGATTTATCCGGATTTTGGAATCCCGTAGCGAAACTGATTATTGACGTCCAGATTATCGTCACTGTATTGTATATACAAAAGTCCTTTAAACGAGTTTGCTCAGTCTCTGTCGCAGTTGATGTTAGAACATCTTCTGATGTTGCTTGGGTTGGTCATCTGGGCTTAAAACATTTCCTTTGCAAGTTTATGACATCAAATCAGATAGTTATCATTTACTTGTTTCTAAGAATTTGTTTCATCAGGAACCCTTATAATAATGTGAATTAAAGAACATTCTAGATTACCTTTTAATCAGAAAGGTAAAGAAAAATAGATTTCATTTTAAAAGTGCATACATACTCTTGGACCTAAAAAGAGAAGCAGTTGCATTTGGTTGTGTATATTCGGGCAAACCAAAGAACGACCGTGGCCACCAGATGTCGCAATAGTAGAATTTGAATCGATTGTATATGTCAGTGTTTATGGCGGGAAAGTGCTTGGCTTCTGATTGGCGATTGTGAATAGTTTCTCTATACAAACTTCAGTCCTGGAATGATTAAGAGATCATTGTTGTAGTTCAAGGTCAGAGTCATTCTTTCGCTAGGAGGACTTTAGTAACCTCTACTGTTGGTTTAACAAGCCATTACACCTCATACCACAGAATCATTAAGATGTTGTATGGTCTATTTATCCAAGCATTTTGCATTGCTTCTGCGAGGCTATTGTGGTGCAAAGAAGGCTTGAGAACCAAATAAATTTCCATTCCAAAACTTTCGAAGATTTGGAATGTAGACAGATCTGGAGAGTTTTTGGCATTAGTAGATATTTCAGGAGAAAGCAGTTTGTTTGTGATTGGACTTTCTCTATTGGGAAACAGTCATTGGGAAGACCTGATACCAAATCAATGAGTTCTAGGACTTATTGAGGTTTCAGTGGAATGTCAAACTTCCTTGTAATTACCAATAGCAATGACCAGAGGTATGACTAGCAATGACATCACACATCATGACACTTAGATATTCTAATGTCCCATCTTGCCTTGTGAAATTCAGAAATGATGAAGTTGTCTCTTCATTCTCAATTACCTTTGATGTCCACTTCTATGGTTCCATTTGCTCAAGAATCTTAAAATTGATTATTAAAGATAATGTTATATTTAAAAGAAAGACAACAATAGGCTAAATGTAAATGGATTTTCTATCAGAGAGAGTAACATATGGCATTGTTTCAGCAGTTGTTTATTTCAAACTATTTTTTTTATGAATACATTCAAAAGTACATGAAATCTAAAACAAAAATGCACAAGACCAACAAATCAGTCTTGCGCGTTTTTATATATATATATATATTTCATGTAATTGTAGGCACGCACGATAAAATTTCATAGTATATGTATTTCTTTTTTAACACTTAATCCTTTACATGCTAAGTGATTTCTAGTGAGGATTAATTGATTGACCTTTTTATTCTTTATTTATGTTTTGATGTTTTTTAATATGAAGGGCCATTGTGGTGTTTACTTTTGTTTTCTTTATATTTTTTCTGAATTCTGTAAGATACTGGGCGGATCCAATTGATGATGGTCAGGAAACCTGAAATAGGTTATCTTCGATTCCTAGTATCACAGTTGCTAGAAATAGATCAGTGAACTTTTACTTTTGTGCGTTTTTGTTTTATATTTCATGTAATTGTATGCACGCATGTTAAAATTTTGTAGTATACATTCAAAATTGTTTATAAATCTTGGTATTATTAATAATATTTCAACAATATTTGAATATTATTTCATTTGTTGGTTTGTAATAGTTTTATTTCATGGGTTTATTTTTTTGTGATTTTTATCTTGTGAATAAGAAGAAAATTACATTATTAACAATGTTATTTCTTTCTTTATTTATTTGTTCATATGTATATTTTTGCTTTTTCTTCTTAAGCTGGGTGAAATTTGCTTTATTAATCTGGAAACTCAAGCTGAAGTTGGGGGCACATACATCACTGTTGCTATTAAAACTATGGAACTGGTTCGAGATGATTCCCATGATACAGCTTATTTGTTGGTTTGTATATAATTCTATTTATTTTGAAATTAGTTAGAAGAATGAAAATAGTAATAATTGTAGACTAAACTTTAAAATGGCAAAAAAAAACTATTGACAATTAGAAACTTTTCAGTATTTTAGGTTGATACAAGTTACTGGACTAGGTAAATTTCTAGATAGTTCAAACCAGGATGCCATTAATTTTTTAGGAGTGAACAGGAACATAGAATCTAAGTTTAACTGATTATATTCTAAGTACAGAATTTTAGTTTTCAGTGGATAATGGTTTTATCATTAAGTCTCAGATAAACGTCTGTAAATCTTTGACAAAATTCAGTAGAATTTAATAAAAACATATATAAATTCAGAATACCATATCTAGATAATAAAACCTTTCATCCTTTGTATCTATGGACAAAATCTGCCTCTTTGACTACAGTCTTGTTTACTTCCCACCCCCGAATAACACAAATGCCTTCATTTCTTTATTGTTTCATGAATAGAACTTACTTGAGGGAGTTTTCAATAGATACAAATCAAAAATTATTTGCAATTTTTATAAGATTACAACAATTTTGAATCTATTTATTATTTTTTCATATTATTATTATTATATCCCCCTTCCCCGATCAGTATATTTAGTTATTTCTATGATAGTGTTTTTTAAACATATTTTAATTACTGAAGGTTATACGTTTTTTTTTAAACTTTTTACTATCACTTAAAAATGTTAATTTTTGAAAAAAAAAAATTGTTTTTTAAAATTGGTAATAAATTTAATAATTACTGTCCTTTTTTCATCATAATGCAACATAAGGGGTCGTCCATTAATTACGTGAGGTCAAAAGGGGGAGGGGGGTCCGGCAAAATCTCACCAAGGGGTAGGGGAGGATCAAAGAAAATCTCTCGTCGACTTTTTCATTCAGAGAATATACGTATTAATAGATTACAACATTTTGTAATATTGACTTTTTGAAATCTCACGTGAGGGGGGGAGGGGGTTTCAAATTTAAAAAAAAATACCTCACGTAATTAATGGACGGCCCCTAACATGAAGTTTTTTTAAAGAATGAATAAATTATTATAAATTTAATTTTAAAAATTTTCAGTGAATAAGTGAAATCAACTAACTAACATAAAAATACAAGAAGCACCAAATTGTTAATAAAGGCATTAATAATACTGGCCCAACAAGTTTTCAAATTGTGTAATAGAAACCTGGTTTCTTTGCAGTCTTGAATCCAGTTAAATCTCTCAAATTCAGTTTTGTCCTAATGATGACCAGGTCCTAAAAACTTTTAGAAATTGAGGGAGATAGCCAGGGATTAAGTAATTGAACCAATTTGGAGTAATTCAAAGTTTGGAGGAAATCATCAAAAAGTTTATGCTTAATCACAGAAAAACAATTGCCACCAGTGAATATCAGGATCATTCAAAGAGACTCTAGAAATTTCTAGAGCTCTTAAAATTGAAGTGAATCTAATTTAGTAAGGTTGAAGCAAATGATGACCTAGTGTATTGTTACGAATAAAGTGGTATTTGTACTTTATTTTTGCTTCTGTTTCTGCTACAAATCAACCAAAAATTTGTATTATTCATTCTTATTGAGATTTTTGAATAAATGACTCTAAATATATCTAAAAACTTTTTTTTTTTAATGAAAAATGTACCTAAAACAGTTTTTTTTTTCTTCGCTTGGATTTGTAAAAAATAGCCATCAGATTACAATCATTTAACTATAACAGTTTAATTATTCATCAATTTGTAAGTAACATGATTTACCTCTCTTCAAAATTTTCTCTTCATATTACTTATTTGTGTTTGATGATTCAGAATCAGATGATTGTAAATACATATCACACTCTTCATCTTTTCCTCAATCTGGAGATGTACTTTTTCTTTTACTGTCAAAATGCTTCGAATCCTAGCTTTACAGTTTGTGTTGTTCATGAGTTTACACACTCATACACTTAAGACATGATTATTTTTTTTAATTTTAATTTCCATATCTGTCAACGCTTACAACATGAAACGAAAGATGAACTCTTTAAGCATGTTAATATTGACATTCACAAACACTCTTAAATCCATTATTACCATTTCTGGTAGATTACGGGGAGTAATGGCTTTCAGTGGCAGTTACTACTTGAGCAGGTGAGCAGTGGCTATCGATGGCCCCTTGAACAAGGCCAGCAAACTGAGTCAACTACAAAACAACGAGATAATTCAGGTGAGCAAAAATACTTCTGTAGCTATGGTTTTTAGTAGTCTTTAATTCATATTTTTAATACTTTTATCATCTTTTTTTTTTTTTTTATTTGCCTGCTTAAATAATTATTACTTATTAGCATATCAAATCAATTCACATGCTATTTCATTAAAATAGTACCTCTCCTTTTACATCTTTTTAAATTATTCTTGGATTTCTTATTGTTTTAGTTAAAATTAGTTATTATTTAATGTCGCTTGTGGGCATTAATAATAATCTGAAGTCTTCAAGCAAAAAACAAAAAGCTTTTTTGAATAATTTTGTAGTTGTGATGTTCAGAATAACTTTTGTTTTCTTTTAAGTGTATGTATTTATGTGTGTACATAATACATACCAATTTGGTCTTTTATTAAAAACATCCTAGAATTTCACATAAGTGTGAATTAAAAGCCACCAGTTAATTATCTAATGTATTTCAGTTATGTTACCAAAAATTTGAAAATTTCTTATTGAATTATTTCTTAATGCAGTTATCAGTTTTCTATAAGATGTCTTCAGTGTTTAATATAATAAACTAAGAATTTGAGGAATTATGGTTAAGTTCTATTAAAAAATACTGCCAACATTAAATTTAACTTTTTAAGTTTAAGAAAGTTGACTTCGTCATGGACTTCTTTTTTTTTACATTGTTAAAATTAAAGAATTTAGTATTCATTTCTTTCTTTTTTTTCTATATTTATTGCTGTCCATTCTTAAATTCACCTTTTTTTTTTTAACATAAATAAGTTATTCTAATTTATTCACATCGACATCTCTAATATTTGTTATTTATTTTTTATAATAATAAGCAGTGCTTTTAAGAAAATAAAAAATAAAATAAAAATTCAGTATTAATATTTTTTTTTTTAAAAGGCCTCCACATTTACTGAAATTAAGTTTCATAGTTTGCATTTTATTATCTAAACAGTTTCAGTGATGTTGTTGGGGTTTTTTTTGTTTTTTTAAAGAAAATGTAGTTTATGTTAAAAATTTTATAAATTTTATTTTTTTCATTGTAAAGAAAAAGAAAACATTCCAAATACTTATTGTCCATACTGTCACAAAAAATAAATAAATATAATAATTACTTTTGTTTCTTTGATTAGAATGAATACAAAATTATATAAGAAAAGAATGAATAAAGTTTCTTATTATTGGAAAATCTTATACAAATAATATAATTCTGTTGTAATCTTTAAAATAAGAATATATCATAAAAGTTATAATACACATTTCTGACATCATACACAATTGCCATTATTATAAAAATAATGCCCACTTTATAATCAGTTTGCAAATAGATATACAGTTAATTAAAAAATGTGTTCAAGAAAGTTATCATAGCACAAGTATTACTTGTTGCTGAATGGATTATAAAAACAAATGAAACTTATTCAGGCAGGAATGAAATAAATAAGAGCAAATGACAATGATATTGCTTCCGGATTTCTTAAGCAGTGAACTGTTATTTGTAAAATAGACATTGTAAATAGAGCCAGGGAAGAAAAAGGAACACGGGAATGCTCATTATACTTAATAGTCCTTCGTCAATTGTTTATTACAAAACTGATTCACTAGTTACTTTCATTCTTTATTTATGAAAGTTTACATAAAAAGTTTAGGAAGGAATATAGAATTGGAACATTATCGTCAAGAATCACTGATGCTATTAGCCTGTCCAGGATTTCACTATAAAAAAATCAAAACTGAAGTTTACATGGGAATATGCTTTCCCATGTGCATTCTTTACATGGGAAAAGAATCCTTTCATTTATCTATTTAAGTTCTTTAAATTATAAAGTGTCATTACTGAAATAATTCAGTATATCAAATTCCTTATTCATTTAAGTAAAAAGAAAATTTATGAGCAATAAAGTATCTGCCCTCTAAATCAAACAACAGTGTTATTTCATGAGCACAGATACGTGCACAAAAGTTAAAGCAAACTGCAGTAAGCATAATGATAGAACAGTCTATCTACTTAAACTTGCTCTGTTTATAGTTGCTGCAGCAAAGACTGTCTGCTCTAATCAGCAGATGACATCTTGTTAAAATTCATTTCAGTCGTCTTTCCAAGTCACTAGAATAGGAATGTTTGCAGTTGGGTGACTTTCCTTGAGCTTCAGTATATTTTAGGGAAATTAAATTTCTATATTTTTTTCTAAACCAAATTCTTTATGGTAATAATAAAAATGATTTCCATCCAAATTTGAGAGAAAGATGATAAAATTCTATCAGATTTAATTCAGTTCAGCAATGTTGATGATTTAATATCAATCCATTATCAGATGGTTGTTGTTAAATCCATAAATCCTTCCTGATTTTTTTTTATTAATTAACACAATTTATTTAAAAAAATGCACATACTAAATTTTTTTGTAAATGTTTGTTGCTCTTAGAAATTTATTTCATCGAATTAAATGACATTTCAGTTCATTCCATTCCATAGAATAAATTTATTAGATTTAATATTCATTATTTTTAAAATTTTACAGCTGAAAATAAAGCTCGGCGTATAAACGCTAATAATTAGATCGCAGCAAATGAGTCAGTTTTGTAAACAATTGTAACTTTTAGCTACAGTATTTTTAAATTCATCTGCTTTTTATTTTTCAAATTTATAGATCTTAAGTTTAAGTCTTAATTATGTCTTCTATCCATTTCGTTTTCCATTTGTTTTTATTCTGTTAAATGGAATATAATCTTGTACTTGAATTGTCATCACATATCAGTTGATCTACTACTATCAGTGTGAAAGTTATAGCTTCTCAAATTCCTAGCTGTTTTTATTTTTCTATGCTCAGTTCCATAAATTTCGTGACAAATTTTTGTTAAGAAAGATTTGTTACAACGAAATAGGAGAGATGTCAGTGCTGTACAATCTCTTAACAACCCATTTTGTCTAGTGCATCAGAATTTGCATGGAGAAATAAAGGATAGGATTGATCAGACTTTGTTTTGATAATAATTATAATATGTACGTTGATTAACCTAAGCATCATTTATAATTATCAAAAGCTACATGGTTGCTTTTAGTAAAATAAGTCTCAATATTCAGTTCAGCTAATTTCGAGTTCCACTGTCTGTATATATTTAGTTACTGTACATAGGATCGTCTGGCAAGGATGTTTGAATGCCCTTTATGGTAGAAATTTATTGGGATGCCAGTTTTTCCCCAGCTTTCTCTCAGTGGAAAGATAATGGTCAGATTTATTAATGATTTTTATCTCTCGTTCTCGATGACAAGTTACTGAACTAGGTAAATTTCTAGATAGTTCAGACCAGGATGCCATTAGTTTTTTAGGAGTGAACAGGAACATAGAATCTAAGTTTAACTGATTATATTATAAGTACAGAATTTTAGTTTTCAGTGGATAATGGTTTTATTTTTAAGTCTCAGATAAAGTCTCAGATGTCTGTAAATCTTTGACAAAATTCAGTAGAATTTAATAAAAACATATATAAATTCAGAATACCACATCTATATCATAAAACCTCTCATCCTTTGTATCTATGGACAAAATCTGCCTCTTTGACTACAGTCTTGTTTACATCCCACCCCCGAAACACACAAATGCCTTCATTTGTTTATTGTTTTATGAATAAAACTTACTTGAGGGAGTTTTCATTAGATACAAATCAAAAATGTTTGTAATTTTTATGAGATTACAACAATTTTGAATTTATTTATCATGAAATATTGTGCATTAAGACAATTAAAAAAAAATTGCAGTAGAATTTACTATCTTGCAAATATGCATGAAATGAAAGATACTTTTGTAATATTGAACAGATAATTTTGTTACATCATTTATATCAGTTTAAAGAAACAAATGAATGTTCAGTTTGAGCAGAATTGTTTGTGGTATAAATGATAAGGGGTTTTTTTTTTAATCCATTTTTTAAAGTTCTCATGAAATAAACGGTTTTCAACTTGTCCATCAACTTGGTGAAAAATTTACAATCTATATATATAGAATGTAAATTTTCACCCATTTCATATACGATATATATGTAAATACAAGGTGGTTACAATTAAAGTTGGTCTATTTAGAGCATCCTGCAGCTGCAACCAATAGTCAGAGAGACACCAAAATTTGTATGCATACTATTCAAAGGATGTGCTCAACGATTCTAAAAAAAAAATATTAGTTACAAAATCGTCCGCTAGAGGGCGCTTTTACAGCTATATGAATGGAAAACAAAAACAGAATGTTCAAAAAAACATTTATTTCACACAAAGGCGCAGCTTAGCCGCAGCTGCTTTTGCGCCATTAAACACCAACCAACCAACCAACCAACCAATTTCACACAAACAGTATCAGATGTTTGAACGAACGAGTCATGTGATATTGCTCAATATGTTCCTCCTGACAAATGTGTGTCATTTGCAGGCGATGAATTGTATGCTCAACTGCTGACCGAAGGTAATCACCCGTGATAGTTCGCACATATAGCATGGTACTGTCTTTTAGTTCTGCTAATGTTGCAATTCCTCCACGATATACTACATCCTTTAGGTATCCCCACAACCAAAAATCGCATGGAGTTAGGTCAGGAGAATGTGGTGGCCAGGCAGTAGGGAACCTGCAACTAATTACTCGATCATTGGTAAAGTGTTGATGCAACAAAGTTTGCATGAACCTTCTAATATGAGGAGGTGCACCAACTTGCATAAAAGAGGTTGAATCAAGGCACTGTCTTTCCTGCAGCTGGGGTATCACAAAGTTCTGGAGCTTGTCAAGATATCTAGCTGCAATCACAAAACATGTCTGAGGACCATTAGCAGTAATTTTTTTTAAAAAAAATAAGGACCCAGAATAAAGTTGGATGTGAACCCACACCAGACTGTAAGCTTGGGCGAATGCTGTGGCATTTCCTGGATTTTCCTTGGCCTACATACATCAATTTTGGGTGTTCACAGTGCCATTCAAATAAAAATGTGCTTCGTCACTCCATAGGATGTTCCATGGCCACGACGTATCAACTCATCCTCGCCAGAAAGGTCAATGCAAAAGTGCGTCGTTCATCCTTGTATCCTGGAAGTAGTTCTTGTCTGTGACCGATCTAGTATGGAATAAAAATGAATTAAGTTTCTCAGGATCTTTCTATCTCTGCTCTAGGGTAGATCTAATTGTTGTGATGCGGCTCGGGCACTACCTGGACCTGCAGCATTCTCCAAAGACTGCTGAACGATTGATGTTGTAATGTGATCACCTATTGCATTTTCGTCCTCTGCCACGTTGCACACTAAAAGATCCAGTTTCTTCAAATTTTTTCATCATTTTTCTCACACCTTGTGGTGACATTGGTTCATGGCGTACTTTTTTTAGCCTCACAAAATCACGAATCGCAGCTGTAGCATTACCATGACTTTCGTAATAAAATTTGACCACCAACACACATTTTTGTAAAGTCATCATCATTGTGGTTCTTGCTAATAACACATTCTCAGTGCACACCGATTATTTATAGCCCGATGTTGGCTGCATTCCTGGTGTCTATGCAAATCAGATTGTTTTCTCTTTGCGTAAAGATTAACCCTATGCAATTGTGATGACATTTGGACCTTTTTTACAATTAAAAAAAATGCAACATTACAATTAAAATTGTACTCTGTTGTTATAGATTTGCATTCTGAATGTTTTTCTACAATTATTTTCATTGTTGTCGCAAAAAGCGCCCTCTAGCGGACGATTTTTGTAACTAATTTTTTTTTTTTTTTTTTTATATAGAATCATTGAGCGCATCCTTTGAATATTATATGTACAACTTTAAGTGTCTCTCCGACTATTGGTTGCAGCTGCAGGATGCTCTAAATAGGCCAATAACTTTAATTATAACAACCTTGTATAGAAAACAATATTTTAAAGTAATGCAATACATTCTAAATGTACAAAAAACTAACAATGTCTATTTTTTTTTTATTTTTGGATTTAAACATTGACTAAAAGAACTCGAATACTTCTAAAATGCGATGAATTTTGAATTCATATTTTATTTTTATTTTGCATGTTGTTATTGTTTTATCTTTAATGATATTAGCATTAAGATTTATCTCAAGAAATTAATATTACTGTTTGAGCATTTGATTAAAGAAAGCTATCTGTTAAGACTTATTCCTATTAGAAATTAATAGATTGAATGGCTCTTTGAATATTATTAATTTGTGGATTAATACTCTCTTTTACTTTCATGTGTTATCATTCCATACTATACATCCTTTTTCCTTCTTAAGAACTTATTAAGAGAGAGATTGACAAAGATTCGCATGGCCGATTCGAAACGTCTCTATTTTATATTTTTGTTTAATGATCTATTTATGTAAAATAGTGATATTGAAACTTTGTGTTTTTTAAGTTTTTATTATTAAGAAGTATGTAAAATATGTAAATGAATGGAATGATGCTTATATCTAATATATTTCCTATTATATGAAGTTGTAGAATCCTCCATTTTTCTCTTTCATTATGGACACTTTTGTTATCGTTATTACAATCGCTCATTGACAGTGGATTTCAGTTGTTGTCTTTCTAATGAAGAGCTTTCCAGATTGAAATTTCACACTGAATGATTGATGCCTGTCGATCAGCTGAAATTTCTCTTGCAATTGAATTTGTAATTTCAAAAGCTTGTTAATTATTAGTCCTGAACTCAAGGAGTATTGCACTTGCTGCCATGTATAAAAATTAACATATTGAAATAAATCAAAGAATATCATAATAAATGTAACATCATTTCTGAAATTTAAGTCTTTACAAATCTGTTTATACCTATTTGCAAAGAATTATCTTTTTAAAATAATCTAATTCGCTTCTCTTTATTACAAGACTTGTTTATTATTGAAAAACCTCCCTACTTTATCAGTGATATTTCGCAGGGTAATAATCTTTCCCTGCTTCTTCAGGCTACATTTTGAAAGTAAAACCAAAGCAGTTACAACAAAGAATAAGATTCATAGTGCATCAAATTATTACAAAGAATAAGTTCTGTACAATTACAACAAAAGAGTAAGGTTAATAGTTCAAATATTGTAAAACTGCATAATCATTTATTTATTTGCATTTTTATCTGTATTTTAATTTTTATCAGGATAATTGTTAATTTGATATCACAATTAACCTTACTCTTTTGTTGTAATTGTACAGAATTTTTTTTTTTAATAATTTGATGCACTATGAACCTTATTCTTTGTTGAAACTGCTTTGGTTTTAATTTGAAAATGTAGCCTGAAGAAGCAGGGAAAGAGTAATACCCTTTGAAATATCGCTGATAAAATATCGAGTTTTTTAATAATAAACAAATTATCTTCTTAGTAAGACCAAAAAGTTCATGAAAAGGAAAATAATTTTGTAAGATTGTTAAGATTATTTGAATTAAGATGGAAGATGTAAAATTAAAGTTTAAGTTGATTTTCTATTCAAATTTTGTTACTCCCATTGAGCAACTTAGGCAGATACACTTATCTTATAACTAAGTCTCACTACTGTTGAATGTAAACTTTTCTACTTATTATTATTTAAAAAAAAAAAGAGAGAAAGATATTTATAGTTGCTGTGATTTCCATGATAGCTCTTTTTAAAATAGTTGAGGTTTAAAACAAATACAAAAAGAGCAGCAGATCTGAATATTTCTGGATTTGAGAAAATGTTCTATTCAGTATTAAACTAAATGCAGTGTTTTTAGAGTAAACAGGAGAATAAACCTTATAATTAATGGAAATCATTGAGTGGCAATTTATCAAGGTAATGAAAGTCAACAAAGGAAGATTTCAATGTGTAAACTATCTCAGGTGATTAATTATGAAGTCATTACATATGTGATTATATATATATTCACAGGAAATTCCAATTTACGATTTAATTCCAAATTACACAGATTGTAATTTTCAGAATGAAATGAGAAATGGCTTATTCCAAACTTGCACTAAACATAGATGATGATTCCCTTTTTCTCATTCTGTGGAAACCTCTTATGCTTATTCAGTTTGAATCAGCAAAGCGCTAAGTCGAAATTTTCATACTATGATCTTGGAAGTAGTGCTGAATCTAGTTCAGAACAGGCACAAAATTATGCAGTGTGAGACTTCATTCTAGAGTGTTCTACATTACGAAGAAGAGAGAAGACAACATTGTTAAATGCTATTGTTAAGTGAGCCATCAGTAAGTAATAGAAATTTATTTTTTTGTTCTAGGACAAGTTTGCTATGTAGGACCATTAAACATGTTCTTGCTTTTTAAAATTCTTTTTATTTCAAAATGTAATACGGTTATATTGAAAAAAGAAAAAAAAAATCCTTCAGACATCTGCTCCAAGAAAACTTGGATGATTTCTGTGTTCTAATGTTCTGATTATTGAATAGGTGGTGTAACTTGTTAGCCCTTTCTAATTTAGCATTGAAAAGTCTTCAAGTCAGACTTGTTTTGTACTATAATACTTAGTTTCCTTTGATAGTTACTTTTTTCCCATTCTACTTTTAATTAACCTGCCGTTTTATACATTTATCTACAATTTCTTATGGTTTCTAACAAAACTGTGTGAAGATAAATGAGTTTGTGCAATATTGCCAGGCCTTTTTGCAGTATCTGTCAGCTTTGATAGCATCTGATTTGCATTACATAGCAACTGAAGTTTTAAAACACCATACTACCACTAGAGCAACAATGCTGTAGCAGTCATTCATGTTTAAGGATTAAGATTCTGTTTTGTCTCTGATGTCAGATGCATGGATTTTTGATAGAAGCTGCAGCCATCTTTCTTCTATTTGAATTTCAACTTCGCCATAACTTTAGTGTCTTAATCTCTTGTTCCTCAGCATTATAAACCAGCTCTAAAAATGATCTTTGGCTTATGGTCATCTATTTCTAATTAAGTTCTTGATGTATTTGTGGAAGATAAAGTTTGGATTTGTCACTGTAAAGAGAATCGGAGGCATTCTTAAAGAAAGCATTTCTTTACTCAATTTTTCAAGAGAACAAATTTCTGTAATCATATTATTTTCTTCTTGAGCATAGTTCCAGCCACGAGATAATAATAATCGCTCAGCTATTGTATAAACAACAGATGATCGTGGTCCTCGTTTTATCTTTTATCCTCACCTAGTTGCCTTATCCTCATTTACTGATTGTACAAACTTATCAAAAACTTTGTAACAATAGTCATTAACCTTAAATATTTTGAGACCTTGGTACACTTTTCATGTGTTAATCCAATTCATTTGTTATAAGTAACTCCAGGAAGACCTTTTTTACTAGATGCTTTTTTGTCGAACCCCAGACTTCTGTTTTCTCTAAGCAGTCGTTTTCTACCATCCCTCTGATTTGTACATAAGCTGAATGAGCTCCACAGTTGAACTATGAAAAAAAGAACACTCCAATTACATATGACTTGCCCAGAAGAAATATGGTCTGACTAAACATTGAATTAAACATGGAAGTATTTTGATACATAAACATTACCATCTTTGCCAAGTCTTCCAATTATTAGCCTTAAGAGAAACAATGGACTTAAGCAATCCATGAAATGCTGTGTTCACAGTCATGATGCATCACATCAGATCGGCGATAAACAGGTCAGACAGTAAACTCTTAACACTCATAAATTTTGAGCTTGTGGACATGACCTCTCCATTTCCTTTCCCTGATGATGAACATACTGTTCACTTTCTGAAAGCTTGGACAATTCAACCACTCTTACCTGGCTGATATGCTTAGGAGAATTTCTTTATCTCAGAACGTACACCACTGACCTAAGCTTCATGACATTAGGTAAAACAGTCTACCTGAGATGTGGTTTCTTTGACTATGGTCTCGTTGCATTGATTTTCAACTTCCAGATCCCTGATTGAAATAGTTTCTTTCTGATCCAAAAGTCGTTCATGTAGATTATCTTCATTCTAACAGGACATAAAAGATATAGTCACATCATTTTCACCATTCTTTAAGACACTGGCTTCAACAGAATGAGGGCTAATTAATTCATTAGTCATTCACTTTAGTTTCACAAAGAGATTCCTTTCTGCAGTTTAAAAAAAAAATTCTTCTGCACTTTTCAGTATCGGAAGTGTCTTGTGCTTCAAATGATTTAAGTACTGGTACACCAGAACAGCTATACTTTGAGGTTTCATCTGTATCAGATGGGATAGTTCAAAATATTTGAAACTTTCCTTATGCCTGTTGTGATTACAGTAAATCGCATATCTTTCCTCTGATACATAAAGTCATTTGAAATTTACGATGCTTGTAGGTTAAGAAGCAATGGAAATTCCTATTTTGTAGAAGGTTCCTCTAAAAGGAATTAGAATGAGAGTTGACAGATGATTTTTTAATATCTCTCCCTAATAACTTACCTTCTCCTGTTTACAATAGATCTTGATGCGTAAATTCCTCAGGGATTGATGAATCATTAAGGAAATTTAGAAACTTCGGAATAATCAGTGTGTTGTAAGTTTATATTTCAGTACAGCACTTAAAACATCTGCTAAGGTCATCAGATTGTGCACAACATGGCAGTTATCCAGAATTTTCTCAGACATGAGCAAATGTTTGAAGAATTCTATCAGGCTGCAAATATCTTAATATTATCACTAAGGTTATCTTATAAAAAGAAAAATTTGTCTAGTTATTTACTTTTTTTTAACATTTTTAAGAAATAATAAGATATTATGAGATTATACATTGTAATCTCATAATTAAGATATTTAATATTTTTTAATATGATAATATTCAATTGAGTCACGAGACAAGATCTCTTAACTCTCCTACTTTTCCTTTCTAGTAGGCATTTGTTCAGGTAGGCCTTCTTTTTACCTGTTAAATCATTAAACAAAGTTCATGTGTATAAGATTAAGTTTAAACCTTATAGACATTTAAATAAGACAGTGATGTCAGTAGGACAGAGCTATTTTAGCCGCAAAATTTAAATTTTTGATATATCTTTAATCAGATGCTTTTTTTGTTTTGAGTAATTACTGAAGAAAATTCTGCCTGCCTTAATCATACTAGAGTCTTTAGGGTAGTTTTCCCGCTAAGAGCAATCTTGGTTAAAGATTAAAAATGCTTCTAAAAATTGGAGGAAAAAAATTAAGAAGGCTTTTTTATTGTTCGTTTGTTTGGTTTTAAGTTTCAGCTTAGCGTAAAATCTAATGCTTGTAGATACATATGGGAGATCTTTACTATAGTGGTCAGGTAATGAACTCCTTGCATTGTTTTTAAAGATGCATTGGCAAGTTTTAGTGATTTATTTTACACTCTTTTTTTTAATAATTATTAATTAAAGTTATCTGAGTCGAGAAAGTTAAGCAATAATTATTATTTTTACAACTTTTGATTTGATTTTTTTTTTTTTTTTCGTTTCTTTTTACAAAAAAAATATATAAAAAAAAAGTTAGAAATTATAAGCTAACCCAAAGGCTAAGAAGCATTTATTCATCTTTCAGTGATTTTTAATGCTCTCTTTGGGCCGTCTCAGCAGAGCAATGGTAAGAGTAAGTATATTTCCAAATTCGATTCTGTCGCTCTGCTCTCACCATTAAACTAATATCTTCTTGCAGGTATTTTTTGATTTTTTTTTTTAACAATCAAATTAGAAGTTTTTTTTCTTATTTATCTAAGCTAGCATGCAGCTCATAATGGAATGCCTTTGCGTTTAATGTTAAGTTAGGTCATAAGATTAACAAACTAATTGAAAAGCAATACAAAACAATTTCTTCAGTGCTTATGGTATAACCTTTTCTTTTATTAATAATCTTGCAGTACAAGTTGGTTAAATTCTAAGGTAATCTTAAAAACTGAGAATTATTTTTATTAACTAATGATTTTGTATGTATCTTTTAAAATGTTGTATGAAAAATCATCATTGATAGTTTTATGATCTAAATAGTGCAGGAAAATTTACTCAAGATTCCTTTTTGACTAGAAAACTTTAAATAGGGATTAACAATGCACTTATTTACTGGGATTTTAATGTCTGCTAGTTTAAAAATAAATTACTTAATTATGAATAATTACTTAGGAAAAACTTAAACAGCAGGTAAATTATTTTAATAACTTTAAATTTGGAATTGCTGCAATTTTTTTCTCATTATTTTCTTCATGAATGGAAGATATATTTACAATTATATATTCAGTAAGTACTGTATTTTTTTTTTTAAGTTCACAGTAAGATATGATTAATTGAAGTTATTGTAATTCTCAAAAATTCCCACATTATATTCCTGTATTAATCATTATACCGAATTAAATAATAAAAGTTTTTAATTTTGTTTTGATTTCAATAAATTGATTGTTTGCAATTTGAGTAACTGTTCATTCGAATTAACAAATGAAATCTTTTTATGTTTACAGCTAGTTATTTTTCAAACATCATATAAGTAATTTTAGTAAAATTTTGTTGAAGTTATTATTGTTGTTTGCTTTATATGTTTAGGAAAGTTTTGTTTTATCTCGTTTCAGAAGATTCAGTGGTAGATCATCGCCCACAACGTCTAACCAAATTTGCTGGACATACCTATTTAACTGGTCAATATGCCCGAGGCCATCACTTCATCACTGGCTATTATACTCCTACCAGTATCCTTAGTGTGAGTTCAAACAAATAAAGAGATTTTAAGTTCATATCTGAATGCAGAACAAAAGTAACAAAACAAATACTTGAAAAAGACTGTGCAATTTAACATTGTTCCTAATTAAAAAAAATACAGGTTCTTACATTGACTTGAATTGGATAATCATAACAGTTAAGAGACATTCATTTTTCCTGCATTTTGAATATTAATACTGCAAAAAAAGAAATATACATACATACATACATACATACATATACAGGGCTTTTTTTCTAGAATAAAGGGCACAGGAACTCTGGTCATTTTCCATAGAAGCATATTCATAGTCACTTTTTCGAGAGCACTAAGCGCACAAAGCTAATAAATTACATAAAGAGTTGCTGATAGAAATACTAAAATACTTTTGTAGACTACGCTTTTTATAAAATCTTCCAAACTTTTGACCTATCTCCAGTTTCCTTTTCTCTATTCTGAGTTTTACTTTAGGTGTCTATAGATGAATGCTGTCCTTCTAGCAACCTTGACTTCATATTTAGAAGGGTCAAAAGATTCAATGTTGTACAATCCTGATGAAAAGCAGAATCTTAGGGTATCAATTAGGTGCTACAATTACGTTCATTTGAGAAAAGTCTCACTCACATTCGATGGTTCGCAGTCATTTGCACTGCCATGTTGCCAGTTTCTATGTTTGATCATGCGCACATGTCTCTTAATCAATTTGAAGTCTTGTTTAAGCATGGTTTGCTTTATTGAAAATGCAGTGAACATCAGTTGACAAATGAGGAGTGTAAACCTTAGTTTTTAAAATAGTGCCTAAGTTTTTAAAACTTAGTGCACTACCAAACCAGCAAAGTATCATATTATTTTATTGTCCAAAAAAGGTTCCGGTGCATTCCGGATGAAAAAAAAAGGCCGGAAGGGCCCCTAACAACCTTGCATCACTGTTTTACTGTGAAATTAGTGGCCTCACACACTACTTAATATCTGACTAAATGATACAGCCATGTCATTAATCACTTCAACTTATGACCCCAAAAAAAATCTTAACATTTTATAAATTAATGAGAATGAGACTTTAGGAATCTAAAACAACAATTTTAATTGGATTGACGTCCTCTCATGGCCATCTAATTTCACAGTAAAACAGTCATGCTAGGTTGTTAGGCACTCTTCAGGCAAGACATTCTGTTCCTTAATGACCGTGTACTGAAGCTGAGGTAGGACTCTGGATTTGTAACTGCATTGAATCTCTCATATCACCCTAAGATTTGATTTCTAAAATCTGGCTGACCTGCCATCCTTTGAATATCCTCCACTCAAGGTAATCATTACGAAGCTCAGCCCTATGTGCATTATTATTGTTAAGTAAAGAAATTGGGTTTAGCGTTAGGAAACCTTTACATAGGACTGAAGGATTTTTTACCTGTAGCACTGAAAGTCAGCATCTGTATTTCATATCAACACTACCACTCTCAAAATGATCTCTGTCCCTACTGTTCAAAAGAAACTACAAACTTCTTGTCTGTTTCAGAGGAAGCAATGTTGTAAGAATCTGTAAATTGACTGGATTTGATGTAACAAAGATACCAGCCAATAGTCCTACAAGAGTCCATGTCCTGCACCATTTGGGAAAATTCTGTGCGTTTTGGGGTGAGAGAGAAATACACCTTGTGTCGTCTTACATAAAGGCCTCATTAAGATTTAGGTAGGAGTTAGGTAAATGATTTGCCTTGAAATGTTAAATCTAAGGTTGAAGAGACACTTAGCAAATGTTGGTTGTGAATCCCCCTATGCTGTATCACTACTAAAACCAGATAGTGGTAATTATAAACTGATAACTTTGTTAATCTTGGACCTGCCTTTCGGGTACTGTTTCAGTCTCCTGAAATTATTATTGCCAAAGTGTTGAAATCATGCAAGGGTCTTCATTCCAGAACTTGCAGACTTCGCTACATATATGAATTTATAATCTTGATTTAAATATTTGAAATTCACTGCATTCTGTTAAGTGAATTTTATTGTGTGTGTGTGTGTGTGTGTTTTCAAAATGAAAAAAAGGGGTTCTTAATTTTGGATTTAATTTACTTTAATTATGGATACCAGTATATGAAATATACTTTACAAATATTATTACATAAATCTGTTATCTTGAACAGCACCCCTTTTTTACAAGTTTGGGAAACAAAAAAATCTTTCTTAAGAAGGTTATTAATAACAATTTAATATACAGTAAAAGTAAGTTCGGAATAAACTTTGTCATATTTGCTGCAAATAAGGGAAATTGTTCTATTATTCTAATTTCTGTATTAAAAAATAATAAAAAGTATTCTACAACAAGTACAGAACTTGGAACACTTTAGCTTGGGATTAATTTTAAATCAATAATTATTTGGGTCTAGGTTCCTCTGCAACCATTTCATCATTTTCCCTCAAAACTCGATTAAAAAAAAAAAATCCAGTTCCGTACAAAATATAGTCTTTGCTTATGTGAACTCTGGGATAAATACTGATTTTGCGACTAAAAATTAATGTAATGAAAATTAGCGTTGTTTTATTAAAGAAAGTCAATTTTCTTTCAGGTACATGACAACAGTCTTGATGTAGTTCCATTATTCGTTTATAAGCTTCCTCCATCTTGTGATAAGATTGTGCTCACAGATCGTATTATTTATGCTACATCATCATTTCGAAATTGCTTACATATTCTTTCGAATCAACTATCTGAGTCTTCCATAGATGGCAAAAGGGTAAGGTTCATTTTAGTTAAATCTAAGTAAAATGATAGTGTTTAAATTTTTAAATTAATATGGTACTTAATGTGATATACATGGTGTTTCATTCGCAATCGAACCCTGATTTTCCCTTATAATTTTTAAACTACCTTGATGCAAATGTGGCCACTTTCAACACTTGCTATGAAATCTTCATGCTTCTCCTAAACCAACGTATGTCCTCTCTGCATTACTTCCATTAGTTTGAAAATTATAAGGGATAATCAGGGTTCGATAGTGAGTGAAACACCCTGTATAATAAAATATTGCTGTTGAGTTTTTGCTAATCTGAAAATACATAAAGTCAAAGTTAAGATATCCCACTACAAGCCTACATGGCCCTTGGAGTCCCAGGATGTAAAGCTCCCGGTGGTTCCTGACCAGTGGTACGAAGTTGAGGTATGGTGGGTCAGTCCTCGTTCCTTTAACCACCCACGAAAGAAATCTGGTGCCCATTTTATAGAGAGTTGGGTGGATCATAGGAGCTGTTTAGGAGCAGAATTCAATGTGGAAATATCCCCAACCTCCACTTGTGATTGAACCCTGCTCCATCTAGCCTGTGGTCAAATGTCTTGCCACTTGGCTACCTGGCCCTCTATCTGAAAATACATACAGATTTAAAAAGTACTTTATGGATGCTGAAAAGTAGATCTACTTAAAAACTTATTTCTTACTTCTTCATACGAGCATCCAGAGTTAATCAACCCCGATGGCTCGATGTCTCCGATAAATCTCCTCCGCAATTGTCCACAGTGTCTTGTTCCTAAGTATAATGTGCAAATCAGCTTCGCCTCCCAGCCTGATCTTCAACGATTCCGTTGCCGCCAGTGCCATGGGACATTGTAATAGAATGTGCATCAGTGTCTCTTCTGTTTTCATGCAAGTGGGACAGATTAAATTATCCGTTTGATGGAATCGGCACAGATACATTTCCATGACAATGTGTCTAGTCCTGGCACGGGCAGCAAAAGACACAGCATTACGAGGCAAGTTTCAGTAGAACCATAACTCGGTGGGTGTTTTCTGGATAGCATTGTTCTGTGCTGCAGTTTGCCCAACTCTTTGAGATCTTTTAGTTGTAACTATTTAACCTATAATATTTTTTTTTTCATTGTTATCAAAACAAGAAGTTTTACACTATAACATTGTTTGAAAACTTAAACAGGTTTTACAGTTTGTTTGTATTATTTCTTTATTATCTATACTACATTTCTAGGAAGCAAATCCCAATGCTGAAATTCAAGTGTTTCCACTGCCAAATGACGAGCGAGTTGTAAGTGTTTTCAAGTGTACCTCCTCACAGTATTTGTGGCAGCAGAGACAGATGCTTTTGGCTGCCTCATCCTCATCGTCATCATCATCAGCCACATCCTCCTCTTCATCGAGCCTCCGTCCTGGGGGCACAAGCAGTACTCCTACATCTCCACGATATGTTGGGCGTATGCGAAGATCGTCAGGAAGCCTTACTTCATCAGCCACTTCAACAGGTGGGAGAAGAGGAAGTAACCAGACAACAACTCGAAACCGAACTGATATTTCTGTTGATGATATTGAAATTAACAGAATGACAGCTCTTGACGGTTGCATTTTTGTAACTGAAACAGCTGTTTATGAATGCCGCCCTAGGTATTTAAATAACATCAATGAACTTTATTAACAATTAGTAATTAATGCAAATTAAGTTTAGTTAGTTAGCTTTGTAATGAAATGAATTTTATTTATTTATGTATTTATTTCTTTATTTATTTATATAAAAAAATTAGATTTTGATCCAGAAAAAAATTAGAAATTTTGATTTCGAAACTTTATTAATAGTTGATTATTTTTAGTTATTTTCCAGAATTTCTTTTTCTGTTTAGAGACATTATTTAACTTTACCTTAGTTTCTATTTTGTTCCTTATTATCATTGGGATAGAAAAATATAGGAATTCTTAGTTTCTAGCAGATTTTGATTGTACGTTTTTTCATTACATTCTTGCATTGGGGACTTTTTTATTTGCAGTTGAATGTTTTCATTTTATTTATTTATTTATTTATTTAGTTTTCATGCTCTAGTTTTCAAAATTTTTGTTATTTCTCATAAGTGTAAAATCTCACATGTTTTCTATCAGATTTTATACATATTATTTTAATCAAAGTTCTTAATCATTTAATCCAAAATTTTCATAAATTTAGCTCTCGTCATTAGCTAGGAATTTATTTTCAGTTGTTTAAAATGGTTAGTGAAAATTCCATGAAAAGTTTGAACTTCTTGTACATTGCATAGTTGAATTAAAGTGATCAGGTTCGATTGAAATTCAGTTGTTCTTGACAATCTCTCATTAAATAAAATAAGACTCCCATATAATTAAAGAGGCTTGTGAGGATCCCGCCAAGAAAGAAAGCATTTACATGTTAGTTTTCCATTTATTTGAATGAATCGGAAAGATATGTCTGCAGCTTGGTAAATTAGATTCAGTTGTGTTGTTTGGACAAAATCCATTTGAATTTTAGGGAGGCTTGTCAGTAGTTCTGAAGAAGCCTAGAAGTCCAGAACACCTAGTACTGAGGAAATCCTAACCAGTATCTTGCCCACAACAAGGATCTATTAATCTTAATTTTAGTAGTCGAGAACTTTTGCATTGGTTTTCTAAGAACAATATTATATAAAAAATAATCCCAATATAGGAAACTTGTTATCTTTTAATACCTTAATTGGTTATAGAATTGTCAACTTTCATGTTTCGTTTAAATACTCAGTTGTATTACATTGTGTTCACATTGGTTTTCGAATGCCAATAATAATTATATGTTTTTATTACAAAGAAGTCTATAAAAATTCACTGAAAACAAAAAACACTATAAGAAATTTCTTTGGTTTTTTTTATTTTATTTTTTTTTTGTTTTGGTTTTTTAATATTTTGGAAATTGGGATATTAATTGTTGATTATTCTTGATTTTAAAGCTATTCCATGCTTTGAGATACCAACACCAAATTCTTTGAATTTTACTTAAAGGTTACCTCCTGAGAAATTGTTCCTAGAATTAGTTCTTTGTCAACAAGATATAAAGGCAGCTGAACGCTTAGGTATAATGTTAAGCCTTGATGTCAATCGTCTATATGAATCTGCTGCCGATTGTAGATTAGGAAACGGTCAGTTTGCTGCTGCTGTACGTCTTTACCAGTTATCGAAGGTGAGCTGATTTTCTTCCTATTATTTTGAAAAATAACTGATTTTAGGAATAGGGCTTTATTCTCAGACTACTGTTTATTAGGTTTGTGAAATAATATATTACCCCTATCAAAATACCAACATCTCATTGCAATGATATATTCCACTGCATCATTGCACAGCAAGTGCCAATCAAAAGATCTTGATTCAAACGAATTTGAAAAAAAAAAGTGTTGGTGAATAATGAGTAATTGGACCTAGGGGTTTTGTAGTGACTACTTTCCACTAAAGATTGGCAACTGACCATGAAACAGCTGTTTGGAGATGTCACTTCTGCATTTTTAAACACTAGGTCCACCTTTTAATAATGATTTACACGGGTAAAAATTGGATGGTTCTGTGCTGGGAATTCCTGCTGGCTAGTAGTTTTTAGAATATATTCTATTTTCTTACTGACTGACTTATTTGAGTGATCTTATTAGAGCGTTTACATTAGATGTATCTGAATAGTTCAGAATAAAGCCCATTTGCACACTACTGTTTTAAATACTTAGGCATTATCCCCTGGTTTCACAGAACGACTAAAAACTGGATTCTTCGCATTTTCTCATTTTTGAGCACCACATGACCAGCCAGGGCAGAAGTCGGTAGCACTGTCCGAGTTGTGACAAGTAGGTATACTGAATAAAGTCGTTTCCAACATGGTAGCCATCGTTCCCACAACGACAACAACATACAGAATGAAGTGAAGGTGAAACTGTAATTTTACTGGAAATATAGGAGAAAATATTGATGATCTGAGGCAAATGAAGCGAAATCGTCGAATATATGAAAAATGAAGATGGAATTAAATGAATCGTACAAGATAGATATGGAAACTGATAACAATATATAGAATTACAGTCAAATTGTAAACGCAATTTCAAAGCATTCTAAATGCTAATGAATGATGGACAATAATTTGCACAGCACGTTAAATGCTTTATTTAATTTTTATTATATTAGAAAAAAATATATTTGTATTTGTATACAATATACAATATTTGTTTGAATTAGAAAAAAATGTAGCCTAGTGAACAGTACTCATTATTACATGGAATAAGTGATTATAACAATATTTCATCTCTATAACATTGTTCCACATTAATTCTTCTATTACCTATTTAGTTAACAAGTCAGTTTCTATATTCTGATAATATATTATGATATAGTGTAACAATACAGCACAATCCTAGGATGCATTGCACAACAACTCGATGCCAGGATGCATTTCAACAAAACTGGTTTTTCTTCTCTCCCGTGAAATCATTCAAGGTCCGACAATTCGTTTCAGTATAAGTCACAGGACTGAACGAGTTTTCTATATCGACTTCGTCTCCCGTGAAACCAGCGATTTACTGAGTTTTGGGCTGTGGAATTTATTCTTAAGTAAATGCCGTTATTAAAAGAATAAAGCAACACCAAACCAACTATAAAAACAAAGATATATTCAAATCCAACTTATTTCTGCATAGTAAATCTGTAAACCACACCCCTAATTTTGAAAAGCCTAATGTAATAGACCAGGCCACAAATATCTTCTCTCTCACTTTGCGAGAATCTTGGCATATTGCCAACACCCCCACTATTAACCATGAACTCTCCAACTGCGTCGTAAAGCATTATTTAAACCCTTCTCACCTCATCGAATATCACAGTTGATAATAACCTCAGATAAGGTTGAAACGTCCTGCCTCTCTTAAAATACGACGATAAATTACATTAGTAATTTTGACCAACCTTTTATCATTGGGGATATTTATCTACCTTTTAGTAAATGCCCATTTGATGGAAATGAAGAAAACTTATTCACTTAATATTTAATTAATGTGTATGAAAATGCAATTTTGTTCATATTTTCCAAGAACAGGCAGACCCTGAAGTTGGTCCTTTTAGGTTCCAGACTGATGCCACAACTTGAAAATGTCCGTCCCATTGACAGATTTCTGCAGTGCTACTCTAGAATTGTTGTAAAGAAAACAAGAGGTTTTTACTGAGCCAAATTATTGACAAGAACACTGTCTTAAAGCTCTTCATAAATATATGTTATACTTCTTTCACATCTAACTATTATTTTTAATAGTTAATTAAGTTTTACTAAAAAAAGCAAGTTAAAGACATGTTTCATTCTTTTCTAAACCAATTCAAATAAGATTTATTAATAATTATAATAAGTACATATAGTCAAACCCCGCTACAGTGAACTTCAAGGGACCGAAATTTCCAGTTCACTATATCCGTTCCATTATACATGCATTGCACGGCAAGGGACCAAACATTTTGTTCATTATATTCGGGAGTTCATTATAAGTTCACTATAGCGGGGTTTGACTGTATATATATATTTTTTTCAATTTTTAGCTATAGCAAGTGTATTTATTGATGATAACTTTATTTTCAGTGTCCTCATGTTAGAAGTGTGGCAAATTTTGCAGCTCATGGATGTGTTGCTGAGCTCCTGAGCTATGTGCGTGTTCTCTTCTCCAGCCAGGGAGTTGAGTTCTCGCTGTCTGACAAGCGTCACTTCGCCAACATGGCCCTGTACTGCTACACTCAGCAAGTTTTAGAAATTAAAGTTGGTGCCATGTCTTTGCGCCAGTCATTCAGGTACTCCAGTATCTTAAGTCAACAGAAAAATGTTCACATAAATTCTACTTGATTTTAAAGGCTTGATGTCAATTGTCTTTCTTATGTTGTAAGCATGATCAATATTAACATTAAATTTAAACTACACTTGAGAGCAGAAAAATTACACAGTTGGATTTTTTTACTTTTTGTTTTAATATCCTCGCAATTCGCAATTGTTTTGAATCAAAATAATGTCAATTGAAAGATCGTTTCATCACCTATCCAATGATATCAGTTAAGTGTGTATTGCGCATCAGCAGAGTGCTTTTTGGAGGAATCTCCTAGCCTACCAGAAAACCTTGTTTTCATTCAGCCTGGGAAATGGTGATTAAAACAAAATTCAGTACAAACATTTATAAAGCAATCTTTATTAATAATGAGTATTCCCTCCTCTAGCCTTCATTACGGCCCTCATTCAATTTTTCATCAACTTTTATCAATTTGGGGTGTTGTTCTATTGTTGTTATTGTCTTGCTTTTGAAGGGACAATACACACTTAAGTGGTATCATTGGATAAGTGATGAAACGATCTTTAAACTGACATTATTTTGAATTAAAAAAATTGCGAATCGTGAAGAAAATAATAAAAAACAGTAAAAAAATGCAACTGTGAGATTTTTCTGCTTACAAGTGTCTTTATAATAGTATTAAAAATAGTTTAAAATCTTTCATTTCCTGCCTAATATTGTTAATTTTTTATGGGTATAAATCATATTTGGATGTATAATATCTTCTCTTAGCATTTGTAGAGGCTTAACCCTGTCTATTCATCTAACTCTCTATTGCAACTATAGATCATGAAAAAGATTAGCAATACTAATTTCACATTATCTGTACTGTGATAATAAGAATAGCTTTTAACTTGCTTGAGGAGAAGACATCAATTTGATGTACAGATTGAATGTTTGAATCTATTAATTCAATGACAATAAACTGACAGAATACTCTGGAGAGTTTGTAGAAGATTAAAGGCCATATGTTGGTAATGTTGTATTTACTATTATGATGAGATTAAGAAAAATATATTTTATATAAATTGGTAAACATTAATTAGAGAGATAAAACAGTTTAGATAAGCAAGATTTTACATCTGTAAAAGAAATTAAAAAATGGGATACGTCAGGTTTTTGGTCTCGGCCTTATTTTCCGTCAAATATTTTCATTGCCAGTAGCTGAATCGCTCAACATTTGCTTTTGTTTATTTTCATGGAGTGCCTCCTCCTGCTGATCACCTCCTGTTACTTTGGTAGAAAATCTTACCTTGACAATCGGCTTAAATCTGGAGGACGTGGAGTTATCCTAAACCAGTATCATCTCTTAGTAGCAAGATCCTGATATTACCTTGAAAGTTTTTTGACAATCTTGTTGGGTTTTTTGGGGTATTTTTTTTCCTTTCAGTGTTTTAACATTTTTTTTTATTGTTATTATAGATTGAAATTTAAGTACAAACTCAAGGCAAATACTGAATTTTTATAATATATGAGAAAATAAAAAAATAAAGATAGGACTTTTTATGACTGAGTAAACATTGTTACACAATCTTGATCGATCATAATCAACCTTGTAGCACCACTTTAACATCATTTTTGGTTTGTGAAGTTTTACTCATTTTTTTTTACACTAATTTACATGCATTGCATGGATATAGGTAGGTTGTGCCTATTCCACTTTAGTCTGCACATTAGGGTTCCTTTGTTCAGTTTGGGCAATCGCATTGCACTCATCTAACCAATCAGCAACACTGATTACTAACCAAACCCTAGTGTACTTTCCAAATTAACCATTGAGCATTGCTCCTTCTCTAAGAGAGCCTTCTTGGGTCCTTTAGACAAAAAGTAATAAAAACAGTTTTATGGATAGTTGATGGATAGTTCTTCTACAGTGACAACTTCTGAAGCACTGAAGGCAGTTGAACAATGACAAGTAGTGTCTGCTATCTGACAGGGGAAACTTTGGGCTTGATTCTGCTGGGCTATGGTCTGTGGTGTACTCAGCAGCTTCATTAGATCTAAAACTGGAATCATACATGCAACTAACCAAAGAAGGACACACCATCTCAGTAGCAATGGTGAACACCTACGTAGACGGTCAGTGATCAAGGGCCAGGAGTATGGGCACAGGACATGATGTCTGATATTGGATGATCAGTATGATGACTTCAATCCTACAAGCAGTGATGGCATGGGTTTCTTCAAGTGAAGATGACAGGTTCTGGTAGCAGTGGTCGATTTGGATGCAGAAGCTGGGTACATCAGAGCAGCAATATCTTTCATTCAGCTGGATGTTCTGTGGAAGGGACTAGAACTCAAGGAAAGTTGAATATTGTAAATGAGCACTAATGGAAGTTATTGGATTTGACAGCAATATCTGGACAATAGGTTATTGGCGTAAGAACTGTCACATGGGTTGAGTGTCCAGCCAGGAGATAGGTAGTGGCAAATTGCAGGCTTCCAAGCGATGTTCATAGCAGCATCAAAATCCATAATTTCCAGGTTATCAGCCTCTATCTGTTGTGTTGTTTTTGAGTAGTAACTGGTCAGGACAGATTCACAAATACAACTTTTATTTTATTACATGAATTTACAGATATATATATATATATATGGATATGAGCAGGTTGCATCAATTCAGTCCTTGTGCTCAGATTGCTTTGTTTGATTTTGCCAATCACATTGCTTTATCTAACCAATCATGAATGCATTTACTGAATTAACTATGGAGTAATATAACGAGGAGCAAGAGTACTATACAGATACAATTTTCAAGGAGTTACTAGAACTCCATATGAATTGTTTTCATTTATTTGTCACAGATCTTGTCTATTGTTATAAATGTTACAGTTTAAGTATAATCATTTACCTTCCACAAAGTATCAAATTTTGAGTTATTGTAAAACTGACTTAGCTTTGCATTAGGAAAAACCACCTAATAACTTGATGGTCCATCATTCTGTGCAATGATTGCTTGCAGATGCCTACAAACAGATTTCACAAGGTGTTGCGTGTCCTCCATGCATAACTTGACCTGTGTCCGCAGCAACTCTGTCAATTCATACTTATTCCATACAGGAGGATCAGCAGTTCTCATCCCCTGTTCTAGCGTATCCCAAACATTTTCAACTGGGTTATAGTCAGAGGTGTGTGGCACCAAGGCAATGTGGTGAATTCATTGTCGTGTTCCTCCAATCACTCTGTAGTTAGACGAGCCCAATGACAAGGTGCATTGTCCTGTTCAAAGATGGCACTATGGTCGGGGAAGACCTTCTGCAGATAAGAATAGAGATGGTTGGCTAACATTGTTTATATGGGATGATAATGAAAGGTCCTAAGGCATGCCAGGAAAAAGCTCCCCAGATCAGAACACCACCTCCACTGGACTGTTGATCCCTAACCTTGCAACCAGGGTGTAGGACCTCATACTGTTTATACCAAGTGTTAACCTGACCATCAGCATGGTACAACAGAAAATGAGACTCATTACTTTAAATGACCTTCTTCCATCTTTCCAGGGTCCACTGCTGATTTTCCTTTGCCTATTGAGGCAGTGTTTGCAATGCCTGGGTGTCATCATTACCTTTCTTGGTCTATGGCTATGGAACCTCAGGTGCATGATGTATGTGGAAATGAGTTGAATTGCACTAATATTGTTCTGGTGAGCTGTGTGACTGTTGTGAACAGTTGTCCCGATATCAGTTGTGCCGATGCTCATCTCTAGATCAACCAACGGAAGCTCTTCTGCTGGCTGACTGTTCATGGTTAACCCAGGCCTGGTACACCCTTGATAGAGTGGTACGCGAGCAGCCAACAAGTTTGGTTGGTATCTTCCCACACTCAAAACTGGTTTAGGTTGCCACTTCCCCCATCAATTGTAAATGCTTACTGCTTATGTAAGAGGTAGAAGTGTACCTATTTACAGTGGCCGCAATTAAATTTGATATCACGGGATTTTTATCACCCTGAATAGGAAATCGGAGGGTGTTCCTAATGATAAGCTAATTCAGAGTAAATTGCTATCACATATCCATTAGTATGAGGTGCGTTCAACAAGTAATGGAATACATTTCTTATCTCTGTTTGTTTGTTTGTAAAAGTTAAAATATTGTATGTGTAGCATCTTTGAACCTTATCGCATAACCTCAAGTAGTTTCATCATTGTCCGCTATATGATAGTGATACAGTTAGCTTCCAAAATGGAGTCTCTGAGTGATGTGCGTTCCGAACAAAGAGTAGTCATTGAATTTCTTTTGGCGGAAAATGAGAACGTCACAAACATTCATAGTCACTTGTAATATGTGTATGGAGAAATGTCAGTTGATAAAAGCACTGTAAGTCGTTGGATAAAGTGATTGCATCCTCGACAGATGGTCAAAGCAGTCTGTTGGATCAACCACTCTCAGGGTGGTCACACACTGGAGCAACATTTGCAACGCTCTAAAGTGTCGATATCTTTATTCTAGATGATCAGCGTATCACAACAAAACAAATTGCTGCTGAACTTGACATCTCTGTGGAAGTGTCAACACGATTATCCCATCAAATTGATTCTTCTTCACGACAACGTGAGATTACACACAAGTCTCCATACAAGAAGAACTCATGAAATTGCAATAGACTGTCCTTCCTCATCCTCCCTACAACCCCGATCTTGCACCTTCTGAAAGATGCAATCCATAAGAAAGAAAATTGACAACAATGACAAAGTCATCGCCGCAGTATGAAGATGGCTGAGAGATCAACTTAAAGAGTGCTACCATGATGGTATACCATATGGTATACAGGATCTCACATCTAGGTGGCTCAAAGCCATAGAGTTGCATGGGAATTATGTAGAAAAATAGGATTGTGTAGCCAAAATATTGGGGAACAATGTGGTACATTCCACATTTTAATAAAACAAACCCTGAACTAAAACAAAAAAACAATGTTGCATTACTTATTGAACGTCCCTCTTAGTTATAGTATATCTTAATTAATTTAAAATTAACTGTTGGAATTAATTTATTGTTCTATAATTTCAAATTATTTATTAAGGAATGAATGCTTAAAAGCACTTAGAAATTTCATTGTATTTTCTGTTTTCTAGGGAGTTTTTGAAAGACAATCAGTATTACAATGAGCTTCTTGCAGTGCAGTTGTTGGCGGAGCAGGGCCTGTACGACCTGCTGCTTTTCCTGGCCGAACGTCGAGGACTTTTGCTTGCCATGGCAGAAGAGCTCTTACGACCACTTTTGCCAGCCTGGCGCGATGCCACTATAGCTGCTGTCTTGGAAGCAAAGGGTTACGATGGCTTGTTATTGCGTGCCAATAATGGTAAGTGGCAACCCTGTATATAAAAATTCCTATATAGTCAAAAGAAAAAAGAAACAAAATATTGAAAAGGTTTGAGTATCTGATATTTATTAATAAACTTTTCTTTTACAAATATTCAAATGATTTATTTTTATAATTTTCTAAATTACTTTTCTTTAGAGCCATTTACTTAATTGATGAAATAAGCTTGTGTATAGAAGAGTAATATTTTTCATATAAATAATAAAGAGTTTTCATCTTCATTACTTCTGCTTAAGATTCAGTAATCTTATTATTTGAATATTTATTGCCGTAGTAAGATGGCAGTTCCATATTGTACAACTTTTTTTGTCTGCTAAACCTTAAAATCTATTTAGGACATTGTTTATTCTTTCACTAAGTATTCACCATATTCAATTTTTCAAGAAGGGTTACTAAGACAGTAATGTGCATTTTTCATCCCATTGCAAAGAGTTGTAAGAAATATCATTTCATTTCCATGTGTTCCGCTAAAAACCTCCAGCTTTTCCTTCACCCTTTAAGGGTGGTCATGGCTTATTAAAAGTTAAAGTTAAAGGATGCCACGACAGGCCTATGCAGGCCCAAGGGTTCGCGGGAGGTAAGGCTCCAGGCGTTTCTTGACCAACGGGACTAAGTTGAGGTCGGGAGGTCAGCCCGACATCCGCCCGCCTTTAACTCCCGGGAAAGAAACCCGGTACCCATTCTACAGAGGGCTGGGTAGGCCCTAGGACCCGTTTGGAGGAGAATGGAGCTTGGAAAAATTCCCGCCTTTCGCTGAGACCGGAGATCGAACCTGCAACTTCCAACCCGCAGCCAAGCATCTTTCCCACTCGGCTACCAGGCCCACGGTCGTGGCTTATAGACATAGTATATATATATTCACGCTAGAGGCCAGGTGTGGCTTATTGACACAACAAACTGGGGAGAAGAGGACGGATGTGGTATATAAGCTACATTTGAAAAAAATTGACAGATTATTAAGAAATGAAAAACCAAAGACTACACATAAATAAAGAAATTACGCCTTTGAGTTTGACAGAGGGAGTCGGGAACGGCCATTTCGTCCTTATTAAGAACTCATCAGCCCATCCCTTGAATGACAAACACCAGAAAGCCATAAAAAGAAATGGAAGTCACCTTCGCTCCCAAAAGTGACTCCTGAACAAACAACACTTAAAAATATGTGCAAAAATACACAAGAAAAACATTTAGCCTAACGATTGTTAGGACTCAAAAGGCCTTTAATAATAAAGATGATTCAAACCTAAGAGGCAGTGTAATTACAAGAAACAAATTTGCTGCAATTAGGTGCAGAATGCATAGTCATTTACAGAACACCATGAAGAAAATTAGGGGTAGACAATGTAAAATCATGTAATGATTTATTTTCATTTAAAATTCTTTCAGGATAATGGTTATATAGAAGTGACTTATCAAAAGGCTTAGTAGACTTAACACTCATAAAGTCTGCTTCAGTTCTTGAACTGAGTATTAGTAAAACAATAATGAATTCTTCCTAAGTATCCACTTGATACACACTATAAAAACAAAACCACAAAGTAATTCTTTGATTATTATTAACTTAATATCAAGCACGCTTCTTAATAATAATGCTAATAAATGTGGAGTGATTGTTTTAAACATTAACAGTACAGTTCAAACACACACGAGAGTTCACTTGTTATGCACAATAACGGACCTTCCTCAATTGCACCTTTGTGAAAACAAATAGGCTTTCTCAACTCTTGTGTGATTACGTGATTCATTTGATTAAAGGAATTCACCTGTATGAATGATTTCTCACCAAGTATGATTAATGGTTACTTTCACCGTATTAAGAGAGCAGTTTATCTTTATCTTGTTTATAAAGATATTAAATAATAATTAATGTCAAGGCTTTTCTATCTATTATCACCTTATGTGAATATATTTAATTTAGTGATTGTACTATTTAATAAAGAGTCAAAGTTCGAAGTACTGCGTCGGTTGCTTCGTCTTCATAATGATAGGACCCTCCAAAATGGAAGTAATAAAATATTTTCATTACTTACAGTCTGTTGTCTCAGCTTTGCTTTTCACCTTCCGTGATGTTGCTGCGTTGACCAATACTTGTAGCGCTGCCTCCAGTCTCTTCTTGATGCACAATAAATCTTAATAACTGATGAGCACTTTACATTTTTGGAACTTCAAACATGGCGCGTAGTTGTCGCTCATCTGCTTTCTTGTTCCCATAATTCATTGTCATAGTTCATCCAATGGCACTGGCTACCGAGATATCCAATAGTATTATTCTTCTTAATTCTATTCATTATTAAATTTGGAATAACTTCAGTCGGAATTTAATTTTCTTTTCTATTTAATTCACCAACAGTTCACAATGAAGTAATAACTACGCCGACACACCTTAGTCCAAAATGGTTCAGTCCTAGGTTAACTTCATTCGGTTGAACTGGCCGAGAATTCTTCAATCTTTTATCTTCAATTACAGGAACGGAAATCCTAATAAAGATTGCTTTCTCCTTAATAATTATTCTCGGATAATTTCCCGTATTGAAATATAATAACGTGGGTTATAATTCACTAGATAGTCCTTCTTACGTCAATATTAAATTATCAGTTCTAAACTGAATCCATTAATATTTCGTTCCATTCATAAGACTTTCTTTTCATTTCTTCCGTAACTTGTAACGCCTTCCAGTTGACTTCATTGCAGTTCATTTCGTTTTCCAAAGCGAACACTAAGTCCTGAATTTCTGGAACTAACTGACATTGCGTTTCAACTGCCGATACAATTAAACGCACCTTTTGTACTTGGCTTTTAGAGCCGTTGACTTCGTACGTTTACTGCTCTCAATCTATTCGAAAGTCCACTTTACTGGAATCGCCCCTATCGTGGAAAAATCACCTTATTGAATACTCCACGCACTGAATCCGTCACTATCCAATCGAATCGTATCAGTCACTACTTCATCCTATCACTAACAATCACTAACTGTGACTTCCCAATCACTCGACTAATCACTCAACAAATCGTGGAACCGTCAACTACGTTTTATGACGTTGGTTCCCGTTACGATGTGTCCTCATCTGCATATTCAAATTACGACTAGACACATTCTCTTAGAGGGACTAAGATATCAGAATCATAATAAAGTTACAGGAGAAAAAAAAAAATTTCTTTTCAAGCAAAATAAATTGTCTATTTTTATTTTTCCTTTATTACTCTTACTACTTAAATTATATTTCATTAAACATAATTTAATATCCTAGCAAAATTTAACGTGCAGGAAAATTATTAAGAAATGACAAACCAATTACTGCACATAAATAAACAAATCATGCCTTTGAATTTGTCAACAGAGGGAATCAGGAACAGCCGTTTCATCCTTATTAGGGACTCATCAGCCCAATCCACCATCCCTTGATGACAAACCCAGAATTGTTTATTATTCTCTTTTTTGCTGCCTACGCAGAAAGACTAGCTTGAAATACCCATCCCTAAAGGGTTAACAAGTAATTTTCCAAGCTCTGTAAATGAATGAATGATAACTGAAACATGCCTTTACATCAGGAAAGAAACTTCTTTGATATCTAGTTGGTATCGACAGTTTGGCATTGTTAACGATTTCTTCATTGAGTCGTTTATTCAGCTCCAACATCACTTGCAGGAATTTTGAAATGAAATCCAGCATTTTGGAATTCATTTTGTGGGTGGGGTTGGGGAGCTTTTGGAGACTCTATCGTGTTGTTTGTAAACTCTCCCCACCTCTTCTCATTCCAAATTTATTGGCACGTCTATGTTCAAGGCTACAGATCTATAACAATTCTCTAAATCTTGAAAAAAATTGAAGTTACAGTTTGTATTTTTCAAGAAAAAAAATCAGATCTTGTCTCTCATAAAAATTCCTTTAAAGATACTTTGTTTTGCTGAACAAGATCTCAGAAGTTCACTATAACCAAGCAATCCTTGACTGAAAAATGGTGAAGGTAACATTCCCATGTCTATCCCTCTTACCCTCTTTTGTTAATGCACAGGTTTAATACAAAGTTATCGAGTAATCTAGTATATTGATTTTTGTAATCATTATTATTAATAATTACTTTGTGCTTTAATATAACATGAAAGTGACAGTTATTCTTATTTTGGTAATTATTCAGCTGCAAATGTTGTGATTTTAAAGAAAATAATATACTTGGAACACATTTTTGACTGTGTTTCCAGTTTTTAGGAATAATTTCATATTGTTCTTAATAATTGGTAATTAACATTGATATCAACAGTGTTTTGAGTTTGTATTTTCTTGATGTAAGTACTTCTTTAAAATTGAGAACACTTTAAAAAGAGCCTTTCTTATACGAACTGATTTAAACATTCTTTTATGCAGAGCTCTATCTTCAGTGCATCACAGTTCCTGCCCTCATGCAGCATCTATTGACTCATCAGAAAATAGCTGCAGTACATGTTCATGTTGTGTCTCAAATTTTACCGATTCTCGATACACCAATCTTGGAGAGAGTTGCAGTAATGTACGATTTGAGTCGTCCTTCTGTGAGGATGTTTCTTAAACGTGCCCTAATGAGCCACAGTCATCCAAGTGAAATAACAAGCTTTAGTGATCAAAGGCCATCCACAGACAGCGTAAGTTATTTTTTAAAAATCCTGTATGTTTTTTTTTATTTCTGTATTGTTTATTTATCACATAAAATTACAAAGTATTGCCTGTGACTTACTGATTGGTTGCAGACAGATCTAGAAGTTTTAAATCTTTTTCAATACTCGAATTTACAGTATACTCTCGATATCTTGAACTTCGATATCTCGAAAACCTTGATATGTCGAAAAATTATTTTCCCCTTGATATTACATATTCATCTAATGTTAATTTTAATTCTAATGTCAAAGAGTGTTCACTCAAAACCTTGTTATGTCGAATATTTTTTGAAGTAAAAAATGAATTTTCCGGAAAAATCGCGGTTCAGTTGTGTCGAAGCAATTAGAGATATTTTTCCGAGAATCTCTCACTTTTTTAAGAAATTCTAGCAATGTAAGTTCATTGTATTTTACTAATTCTTTTCAATTTAATGTAATTATTTTCGACTACTTTTAAAAATTAAAATTATCATTGCTGTATTTAGACTTATTGTTAACTATCATTATATATTTAGACTTATTCTCATCTAACAAGACTTGTTATCTGGAAAACTCGCTATCTCGAATTTTTTTTTAGCATCCCTTCGACTTCGAGATATCAAGAGTATACTGTATTTATTCAGTACTTTTTAATGTCACAGTCTGATAAAATTTCCAATTGGCAACTTTGAGCATGATCAGCAGTGTAGAGATGTTTCTCTATATGACTGTTGTTCTCATTAACTTGTTTACTGTTGTTCAGCCTATTAGTATTAAAATATTATTAATGAATTTCAGTAAAGGACTTTTTGTGTGTGTGTTATAGGCTTTTTTCTTAATGCCATTTAATTTTTTTTTCTCTCATTACTACTTAGATATTTTTATATTGATAAATGAGTGTGATTGAGATATGTCAGCTTTTTGTTGTACTGTAGTTTATGTAAATCAAAATAAAATCAAACTTCATATCTTGAAAACTATATTTTAATGTAAACGTCCCATATTTCTTCTTCAATTCCTTTCTTTTGTAATGTATATCATTAAACATCTTCTCCGACACAAGAAACAAATGTTTAAATACCACTTTTATTTCAATCAAGCAAATTTTCAAGGAGAAATAAACGTCTCCCCTTTTCAAGTCTTTTTACATATAATAATAAGTCGCGAGATTTTTTAATTATAATATCTGTAAATACTATATTGTAATGAGGAAAAAAAAACCTTATATTAATAAAGAAGTAAGAATTTTATGCAATGAAAAGAATACAAAAACTAGAAAAGTAATTGAGAGCTTATGTAAACGAATCACAAAAGAAAAAAAATTAAATAGGAATGAAGGGATTAATGTGGATGAATGTATAGTGAAATTCCAAGAGATTTGATGGATAAAGAGTATTTAAATTGCAATAAAAAGGTAATAATTGAAGAATTGGATTGTTAAAAAATAATTGAATATAAAATGTGTTTATATCATTCGTTAATTATTAAGTCTAAGTGGTTATTGTGAAGTAGAATACGATATTCCTTAATATTATATTAATATCATTGATTGTTAATCTGGTATTTACAGATATTGTAATTAAAAAATCTCGCAGCTTATTACTATATGTAAAAAGGCTTGAAAAGGGGGAGACATTTATTTCTCCTTGAAAATTTGCTGTTTTGAAATAAATGTGGTATTTAAACATTTGTTTCTTGTGTCGGAGAAGATGTTTAATGATATATTTTAATATATTTTATTTGAGAAATAAGGAAAAACATAGAAGATTTTTATTTCTTCAGTGTAAAAATAGTTGAAGATCCTTGTGGTTTCACTTAAAATGGTGGGAGCCTCTCTAAAGGATCGTCACAGTTGATCCTTTTAGTACATTTCCCAAAAATCTATTTTAAAAAAAGCAGAAGTAAACATACTAGAAGCAAAAAGAAAACTCATGAATATATCCAAGCAATGTAATCCACACGAAAGAAAAATGATTAAAAAGTAAATTTATTTAGGTTTTAAACTGGAAATAATTAAGAGAGGGGAAAAATAAGAAGAATGTCAGCATTTTCCTGCAATATGAAGAGAGAGGCATCAAATGAAATTATGGAGATTGAATTTCTAAATCATATCATAATTTGTATAGATTCTTAAAAGAAGTATCGTACTCAATTCTAAAAAAAAAATTAGATACAGACCAATTTTTTCACCATTAACCAGAAATATGCAGATCTTTTCTTCAGTCCATAATATTCTTAAGTATTGGTAAGAATTTCCTGAAAATTTTTCGATCATAATAAAAATACAATGTTTTGAGTTTATTAATGTTGTTTTTGTATTGTAATATTTCTTGATTAGTCAGAAAGAAGACTAAAAGCCAGTATATTAATTGAACAGTTCATCCATGTTGTTTTGATGATAAATTTTAAAAGAAACCCAAAACAACTTTATAATTTGGAATTCATGGATTCATCAGAAATGACGGGATCATTTACAAAGGTCAGTTACTTCTTGGTAGCCTTTCATCTGTAGTTTGCATATTTTTGCTGTTTCTTTACAAAAAATTTAATAAATCCTTATTTATCATTATTTAATTATTAAAACTGTTATTTAACTGTTACTGAATGGTCATATTATCAGTTTAATGTGCATATGCTGTACTGGTTATAGTGTTTCTTCTATCGTCGTTTGTTTTTGTGGTGGTCCCACTTCCGAGAGTGGGAGAGGGATTAATAGGCTTTCACGCATTCTGAGCTTGTTCGTCGAGGCTAAATCTGGCTGATGAGTCCTAATAAGAACGAAACAGCTGTCCCAGATTGCTGTCGATGATGGCTCAAAGACGGGAAAGCAAACGAATTTGTTCATTTCTATATTTTTTTTCGTTTTTCATATCAGTTTAGTCTTTACATTTCTCTTAAACTACTTTTTTAAAGAAAAATATATTCATCAGATCATCATGTGTGTACCTGTGCCTCCAATAACTTATAAACCATGTAGAGAGCTTCTAAAAATTCGGTTATGTTAGTAGAGTTTTTAAAAATCATTAAGATATTTCAGTTGAGTAACTTCTGCCAATACATGTATTTCACAAATACAAGGTTATATTTACAGTGTATTTTGCTGGAGCTCTACCAACTTCTTATGGTAGAGGTTGTGGTAAAATGTCCCATCTTTATACATGATGGCAAGGATCCAAGCCAAATGAAATTCCAAGATGAATATTAGTTGCATTCCATCATGCTAAAGGGAAGTACATAGTAGGTAAGATAGATTGGCTAATAGGGGGTGAAGTAAGGAAGGGAAAAAAAATCCTTAATAGCATATGATGTAATTGATTGTATTAATCAAGGCCAGCTCTAGGGTTAGCACAAGAAGCACTGGCCTAGGGGCACCAACCTCATTAAAAAAGGTAATAGTATGTTATTAAAATGTATAAAATTTATAAAGCTTAACAATTTAAAATAAAAAATAAAATGATCAGTGCTGAAATCCAAACTGGCCAAGGGGCACCTCATACCCTTGAGAAGGACTATGTTGATTTTAGCTAGGATTCTGGGTTTATCAAAATCCAACATATGTCATGTAGTTTGCACATGTACGACGTTAGTCTAATTAATATTTCCGATGCAAACAGCTTGTATATGCTCCTTAATATGGATTTTCAGTGCACATCTGGTTTCTCCAATGTAGGATACAACTAATTTATTGGATTCTTGCTGTGATGTACAAAAATACGACCTTTTAACTACAACCTCTATCAGAAGAATCTTGTCAGTGCTCCAGCGAAATCAATTGTAAATACAGTTGACTCGCGATAATCCGACATTTGACAGTCCAACACGCTTGGTAGTCCGACGCAGGTTGGTTCGAAAACCGACCCGATTGAGGCGGTCACGGAGGTGAAATGCACAATCGCTTGCGATGAAGGTATGTCGGCTACAAGCACTTTGATACGTTGGTGTGAGGAGAGGGAACTCGACTACGAGAACATTTTAATGTTAAAAGATATTAAAAAAAAAGCCATGACAGACTCTTTATGTAAGAAGAAACAAAAAACAATTACAGATTTTTTTAAGCGGTAAACACATATGTACGTATTTTTTTTTTATTTTAAGACATAAAATTATATTTTACATTATATACTGTAATTTTATTTTTTAAGACATAAATACAGTAATAAACTAGTATTACATATATACGTATTCATTTGTGTAAAACTATGCCTAATGAGTTTTTTTTTTTATATCCTCAATGGCCGTAAAATATGTACTCAATATGTATTGTAACAATATACATACTGTAGTATGTACAGTACTATATATATATATATATATATATATATATACATAACAACTTAAATTTTCTTGCCTTAGAAGTCAAAATTCAGTTTTAAAAAATCACCCTTTTGGTAATCGGACATTTTTGATAATCCGTACCCCCTCAGTCCCGTAACTGTCAGATTATCAAGAGTCAACTGTAATTTTAAAATTTTTAATTATAACCTTTGTATTTGTGAGATGTGTGTGTTGGCAGAAGTTACTCAACTAAACAAATCCTTACAGACGTTACACTTTTTTCTTTCATTAAGATATTATTAACATTTTCTTCAAAAATCAAAATTGAAGGTATGAAGCAATATGAAATCATGATGCTTCTATCATTGTTTCACTAATATTTGTTTATACCCTTTTTATGATTTCAACATTCTTATTGTGCATGTTTTAAATACCAATTAATAAACTGAATCTAAAATTCAGTATCGTAATCGCTGTTTTGAAATTCTTAAGTTTTTTTCTGAACTATTTTCTTCAAATTAATGATCGAGAGCTTTTTGAAGGCCTTTTTTTTTATACAAAAGAAAAAGAAATGACAATTAAGCTGAAATAGCATAGTAACAAGAGCCACTTTGCTTCTTGCGATGTTATTGATAAGAATATAAGCCATTGCATTTATCATGATCTTAGTGGTAAATTAATTATAAACTCATCACAAAGAGTTCAGAGGACAATTTTATTTTAATTTGCATTTAAAAAAAAATAAAAAACATTAAAGTTTAATATATTCTGGTGCTCGAATGAATGTAAATTTTGTTTAGATAAATAATACAAACAATATCATTTGTAAAAAGAAAACAAACTTTAAAAGTACATTTAAGTATTTTCATATACAGTATATGCTCCAATAGAGGCCCCTGGCATTTATTTGCAAAACTAGCCTCGACTCCCAGCGCTTAATAGAGACCGGCTGCTAGTAGAGGTCGGCCATTAATAACAAAAAGCTTCAGAACGCAATATTTTTACACATAAATACCGGCTAATATTACAAACAGCTACTTTATTTTCCACTTTCGCAGACACAAGATTATCATATTGTTTCTTCCACTTTCTGATTCTTTTCGGATCAACACCATAATGAAGAGCGGCCGCCTCACTGAAAGTTTCTTTCACGTATTCCACCGCACGAATCTTAAAGGCAATGTCAAATGACCGTTTCGGCGGCATTTTGTAAGGCAATATACCGTAAGGCATTACGCACAACTATAAAGATATGGACGCTTACACTAGTATATATACGCTTACACGGTAGGCAAATATTAAAGACCCGGCTACTATTTGGCCGTGTCCCCTCTGCAGCCCGGCGCTTATTAGAAACCGGCCATAATAAGAGCCTCGGCGTTTATTGAAGCATATGCGGTATATGCCTTTTACCAGTAGTGCTTTTTATTTCTTTTAGGCTTCTGCTACAGTACAACAAAGGACAAGATTACCTCGTCGCTCTACTCCTATTGGCTGTGGTTTTGCACATGCTGCTGTGATACGTAACGGCCAGGTATACACTTGGGGCAAAACGGAGCATTGCAGGTAAGTTGAACAGAAAAACTTTACATATTGTAGTGAGTTTTATTATTAATTGTAATGATTTTTATGGTTCGATTTATTTCTATCTATCCTATGTATTTTATCTTTTTCTTATTCAGAATCACTTGTATTATTTCAACTCTTAACTATTAATCTTATTTTTGTTCATTATTAAATCTCAACGGCTGGTCGGGTTCCCACAATCCTTTGTAAATTTAAATCCTTCCGTTAATTTCTGTTATCATTTAAATGTACCAATCATTTTTAAAGCCCGCCAGCCAATCAGCACCATTGTAAATAAACCTATTTAAACCCCAGACGCAAATAATAAACAGCCAGAGCTCAGAGCCCAGTCCAGTTGACCATTCACCAGTTCAGTCTAAATTCATTTCACTACAAATCACACACTACAATTGGTAGCCGAAACCCGCTTGCTCCATCGAACTCGCCGAGAAACCCGGTTTTGCCGCCTCGGAACCCGAGTTAGCTGCTTCGGAGCTAACATCATCGAGCCGCCTCGGGACCGTCTTAAGCCGTGATGTTCCCTGAACGAGAATGAGTCTCCCGCCGTTGTCCACGCCCGCCCAACTACGGACTACGGAGAATGTATGATGCCTTTCCAGCCAACAGCAACGTTTGGACCACCGCTAGATTGCCCATGGAATCAGCCGCCCATCGTCCTTATTGTTCTCCCCGCCGAAACGCAGAAGCCAACGGCCATCGAACGAGTCAGCCCATTGGCCGCCCTCCGATACGAGAGCCCGCATCCTTCGAGTGCATCGCCCAATTTAACGACTCAACTGCTGCCGACTAAAACACTAGCCGCACTCCGAAATCGCCATTGAAGGGTACAACCGCCGCTCATCTCAACAATGAAGCTGAAACGACGGAGAAACGAAATTTCTGCCGGCCATTTTCGTGTTCCAATCTGACGCAATCCAACGGAAATCTATCGTCCAGAACCCACAGCCGAGAAACTAGCCCCAGCCATGGACAAAAAAATGCCGAGCCGACTCTTCGAATCCCCGTCTTCGCTGCTTCCGTGTTCGTCGTTAACCCGACAATGTGACAGACGCCATATTTTTCATTAGAAGCCATTATATAGCCTCGAACCGCTGCAAAGACCTGCCTACTTCCGCCAAATGAACTCTCGAACTGCCGAAATGTACTCTCAAACTGTCAATCTGATCATGTTTAAAACCGTTACTTTTGACTTTAGTGAAATCGTCAACATTTTAGTGAACTCACGAACAATTAGAATTTTTTTTTTTTCTGTCAGTGCCTTCGCCACAGCATCACATGATGTATTAATGTAAATAGTTGTTCCTGTAAATACTTGTAAATAATTATATTTTTCGCAGCTCAGTATTTTTATTTCTTTTGGCCGTATATTGTTGTGTTTCATGTACTCTTGTATATATGTATATATATTTTTCGAGGACGAAAAAATTTTGAGAGGGGGATAATTGTAGTGAGTTTTATTATTAATTGTAATGATTTTTATGGTTCGAT
>JAFIDM010127182.1:98854-115077 GCA_023159025.1 Thereuonema tuberculata | reverse complement strand
TTGATACTTCTTAAAAATTTTCAATAACACCTGACAAAAAAAAAAAACACAACCCAATTCTTCACAGCTAAAAAAAATCAAGCAAATTTTTGATCTCAAGCAGGGCCAAATATGCCATACGTGAAAATGCAGAAATACCTGGCAGAAAAATACGTTTTGCACGATCAAGAAATATTAAAAAGTTCTTATCTCAATCTTAAAATTTCAATATGAAATGTTTTGGAAAATTACTTTACCGTTCACCTTTTGGGTATTTTTTTTTTTTGAAAACCGTTGAACACATAAGTTTGTCCCTCTCGTTTACACCATTGAGGAGGCTTAAGGAAGATGGAAAATATATCGAGTACGTATCTTTACGATTTAGAGAATCGAAAGAACATTCATTTCAAATTTCTTATTTCCAACACAAGGGGTTTCCGAGATAAGGTTCCATTAAACCATCCGCCAAGACAGGAATCGCCCTGCCTAGAGCATTTTGGGGAGAACTTGTTTCTCTAATTTTCAATGGGAGTGTTTATACTTTGCGTTGCTTAACCGTACCGACAACCGGCGTCGGTGGTGGGAGTCTTCAACATTCTCAGAAAGAAAGTTTGTCGGTTGCCGTTTGCCTCTGGCCTTGTCTTTGTGACCCGTTCGGACAGTATAAATTACTTTCAGTGTCCAAGCGGGACATCAAAGACAATCTGTTTTTTTAATTTTAATTCAAAACATCTCACTGTTTAACCATTCTGCCATATTTTGATACCTTTTTGATCAACATTAAATCTAACGGATATCAAGATCCATTAGATTTAATTTAATAAAAAAAGAATGAATTTTTTGTATAACTTAATACTAAAAGCTTTATACTTTGTTAAACTAACTGTTATTGAGCATTTTATTTATTTTTAAAGCATTTATTTAAAGTATTTAATTATCTTATGGAGTAGTTTTAATTTATTTTGTTTATAATAAAATCTTTGAGTGATTTTTTTCCTTGCTGTATTTATATTTTATAAACAAATAATATTAAATATTCTACATTAAACAAACTGCTAATTTTTCTTAAAGGCTAATTGCTATCTTAAAGGCAGCTTTCTGCTTCTTAATTTCAAGAAGAACATTAGAGACATATTGTAATATTCTAAAACACTGAAAAAAAAAATTCTCTGCTTTCTTTTTTTTTGAATATCTATGGATTCTGTAACATATGATCTTTTCTTTCGATTTTATTCTTCTAATACTGTAATTACACTATAACACTAAGATCTTTTACGGAGGTGCCATTCAACGGTGACAAGGAATTCTAATCAAACCCTCACTTTACCCAAGATAACGGGTTCCTGACGGTCAATATAAACACTCGTGTATTTGTCTGAACGGGGTAATAAAAAAACCCGATCCTTGTCTTGTGGAATAGTATAAATGGATCTATACACGGATCTTTCAAGAAAGTTGTCCCTCCCCGTGTTTATATCCCTTAGGATACGAATATCCAAACTATACTCAACCGTTTTTTAGTATCCATACTAAATTCTTTTTTAGTGAGCGCCTGCGTCATAAGCGGAGCCCATCCCTAAAATTCAAGTTCCTAGATTCAACGATTTTTGCGTTGATAAGTCAGTCACTCAGTCATTGTATTTTGCCTTTTATATATTATTTTTAGATAATTTCTCGATGTTGGAAGACTTGGTAGGTGATAAATTCATAATTATCTATGAAATACAAAGGTTAGCAACACAATAAAATGAACAAAAGTATAACATGAACAAAAGTATAACGATGTTGACTTTTAAAATAAAATTTGTTCCTTTGTCTTAATAACAAAGTCAAACCTTTTTGTTAATATCAACTTAAAATTCTCCCAGTTTTTAGACGAGCTACTTATATTTCAGTTTCTGGCTTGTTTGTTTGTTTTTCCGTTTTTGGTATTTCATCCGGGTTTTGTGTAACTCGCAGTCTATTGCTAAAACTAATTTACATTTCAGTAAAGAAAAATAGTTTTTATAATTTCCAGTTTTGCTATTTACCAATTCTTCGCAGATTTCACAAACCCTTCAAACAAGCAACAAAATTTTCACAAAAAGTTTGTTCTAACAAAGTCATATTGATCTTTTATATATATATATATATATATATATATATATATATATATAGATAGATACTCAATTATGGTATTTACAGTCCTATAGTTAAATCAAATCAGAAAAATCTAATATCTAAATATTTCTATATCGCGTTGATTGATAATACTTATTTGGGATTCCATCTCTGGAATACTTGCTCTATTGGTTTCATTTTTACAAAAAAAATGATATAAGGACAAAGAGTTTTCTTTGAGAGAGTATTAACACAATGTTGTCTGCATGAACACTGATTATGGGGTAGATGAAATAATAACGTCTGTTCTTGGACCCACTCGGCGTAAGTCAATGTCAGTGTCGCGTGCAGCTGATGTCACCTCTCGGAGACCATAGCTGCAAATTTGAAAGCATCGTGTTTGCGAAGTGGGGGTGTTGCGCATCTCTATTCCGATATCCCGCCGCGCAGTACCGAGGGACCGTCTGAATCTGACACAGGAAAGGAATAGTCAAAGTATCCCGTCGCGAAACAAATTATCCAGCGGTTATTTAGAAGCTGTGCCTCCCCCTCCCTCTCCTGCAACGCTAGAGACGCTCCTTAACGATAAGTTGAAGCTACAAAGCCACGATCCTTCTGCAAATTTACACAAATAACAAAGATGTCATTGATCACAGATAGGTAACCAGGGAATTGCTAACCTTGTTATTAAATGAATTAGAAATAAATGAAAGATCAAAGTCAAAGTATTAATACTTCTGAGAAAATAGAATTTATTTAGTTTATTAGCTAGTACTATTCGTTATTTAAAAAAATGTAAAATATAATTGGTCGAATATACTCTAATAATAAAAACAATCAAAAGTAATTTAGAATTATTGTTATCAATTTTATGTATTCATAAGGATTTTAGATTAAGTAGAATAATAATAACTAAAAATCTATTAAAGTCACTTCAAAACAACTTCAGAAAAAAGAAATGGCATTTTTTAAAAAGAAAAACATTATTAATTATCTAGATTATCAAGTTATTTTGAGCTGTTTTCTTGCGAGAGCCAGACAATTAAAGTGTAACCCAACTTTAAATGTAATACAGTAGAACTGTAATTATCCGAATGCCAAACATCCGGAATCGATTTTCAGGAAATTTAGAAATTATTTATTCAGTGACAGAAAATACTTTTCTTTACTCCAGACTGCGCAATATTGTTGCAGAACGTATTCACTCCCCCGCAGAGCAATGACTTTGGCGCTCCGCCACCTCTACTGCCCGTGAGAACTGGTCAAAAGTCCACGGCTCAGTTTCTGCTGTATGTACAGTGTTATGCAGGTGATCACTAGAGCAAGTCCAGTATTCCGCCTAAGATTCTGCTTCTGTCGAGGGTTTTTTAGTCAAAATGTCAACAAAACGCAAAGTGATAGCTTCTTGCCGTCAAGCGCCTGCGAGACCTGCCTGCACACAAAAGAGTATCGGCCTCAAAACAACTAACTTCGTTGGATGTGTTAAATAAACATTTCGTTTAGAGTAAATACATAAGTAATTTTCTGTTCTGTACTGCAATATGAAGAGTTCCTTTTAATGTTTTTTGTATTTATTGTATACAGTACAGTAATTTCAAAAGTATTTTTTGTGTTTAAATACAGGTACGTATTTGTAACTTTTTTTCTTTTAAAAAAATACTTTTTCTGTTTAAATATTTGTAACTTTGATTCTTTTAATATATGCAGTACTGCAGTTTCACAATAACGTATTGCTAGAATGATTTTCACTTTTGACCCAATCAACCGGATTTCTGCAAATCAGGATCATGCCAATCCCCAATTAATCCGGATAATTGGAGTTCTACTATATATTCATACAGTATATACATACAGTATACAGTACGTACAGTATATAAATATATAATACATTGATTTGTGTAAGTACTTCATTATACTTATACACGAATTATACTGTAAGTATAACATAAACAGTCGGTTGAAGATAGACCATTAGGCCTTCCAGAATAACAGGGTCTCTAATAGCACCTAAGAAATATTTAAACCAAAAGTGTCTCTCGTCCTGAAAATATACTATGTTCTGAATGGAACGAATTGTTCGAAGTATGTATATCTGACATTTTTGAATAATAATCATTGTCAATGTGAGTAGATTAGATGTGTTAAGATTAGATGTGAGTAGATTAGGTGTGCAACTTAGAGTTGCACAGATCTAATCATGTCTGTAACAGTAAGAATTTTTCATCCTTTCTCGTTATATTTATAACCAAAAAAGAAAACAACAAAACGGGCCTCTTTAGATCCCCGAATCATTGTATCATGATATCTGAGAGTGCAAATCAGTTTTGTACAAAGTCCTCCTAGTCTCACAACGAGGAATGGATGAAATAAACCAAATGCTTTAATGGATAACTGAATTAAAGCCAACACACAAGATTATAATAAAAAGATTTAACCAAGATCGGTTTTTATCTCTTGTTCGAAACATTGACGAGTGACAAATGTAATGATATGTCTGGAATTTAAAGTTTTTCAACCAATGGATAGAGTGTCTATGACTTAAGGCGTGAGCGCATATGCCAGCGACGAGCGACAGCGTCGAGCGAATCGCAAGAATGACGTCATTTCTGCGATTTGTGACGTCATGTCTGACAGTTTTGACGTCATGTCTGCGATTTTGTCGCTATACGCAAACCTTACCACCTTTGAACATCTGCGTTGGGCGACAGCGACAACGCTCAGCGACGCCAATCAGAATTCTACGTTAATTACAAGGCCAACCAATCACAAAGCAGCAAGACGATTTCATGAAAATTTCTCAATTTTTCGAAATTCAATATGGAGGCGCTTACTCTACTACTTCCAAACTATTCACGGTTTATGCCTTTCGTCGCAAAATATCAGGAAATGGAGGATACAAAGACAAACTATAGTTATACATTAGCCAAAAGCTGAAAATCAGGTAAGTTTGCATTTATTTTAGAAGAATCGATAAGCTACGACAGGAAATAGCGGTCAGGAAATTAATGTTTAACATCATTTTTTTTAGTTGCCGACTACATGAAAGCATGGAATTATATATTCTGGATACCTATGCCCCTCGGAAAAGAATTCCAACATAACATATATTCAGCAGAAGTGTTGCAAAGACGATGACCCTATACAGATTTTATTGTGTTTAATGCAAGAAAACATGAAACATCTCTCATAAGCATTTCAAATAAGTAATCAAGTAATTATTAGCCACAAATACTGAAAAACGAAGCAAAATTTACGTTTTTGAAGGTCAGGAAACGATATTGTTTTTTAAAAAAAATTGTAACAGCTGTGTGATCAGTTTGAATAATTTCTTTTTAAAAGTTTTCGTAGCCACTACACTACTGTTATAAATTATACAGAAAATGCAGTATCCAAAATTCTTTCATTTAAATATATACTCATGAAATTAATGTTCCTGTTATTACTGTAGTCTTAATACATATTGTTGTGAATGACAACAACATTAGTAATGTTTTGGTTTATGTTTTTAATTAAATGATGAATTACTGTTCAGTTCTCATTTGTTGATTTCGAAGCAACCTGTTAAGTTTTGTTTTTTGAATTTCGGAAGACCACACAGTATATAAACAGGAAACACAAAAATCAATCATTAATGATACTCACTGAGTCAATGAAGTTTACAATGTAAATCCGAAAAAATTAAACATAAAATATACATCCAAACATAAACATCTATCAGACATTAACTACTGATTGTATTACAGAATAATATTTCTGATTAATTTTCTATGATAGTTGTTTGGAAATTCTCAAATATTGAGTAACTTTATTCTCAAATAGTGATTAATAGTTTGTAAGATATTACTTTTTTTTTTCTAATTGAAACCATTCTGTCCTGTCATATGATAGCAATTCATTAACATTGCTTTGTGGAGCATCAAGACAAAACCTTATTCAGTCAGGTTTTATGTACAACACTATAAACTTGTCATTATTTCTATAGTATTGCACAATTCCACTGAAATCACTTGTGTTCCTCATGACATCTTTCTACAATACATTGAATATTCCAGTCCCAAATCATCGTGTAGTCAAATGTGGATTGTGAATTGAATGAAAGAACATTGTGGTTTTGTACTAGCACTGCAGCAAGTTGTAATACTGGAATGTTTTCATTTATATGTTAACATCATTGCTGTTATCAATACCCCAAACATTTATGTATCCAAAAACATCCTAATTAAGTCTCTGCCCTTGAAATTACTGTTGTTACTATCATTTTCCAGTTACTACATGATCTTGTAAATAACAACCTAATGTTTTCATAAAATTTCATAACTTACAAAATATCACTTTCATTTGTTAATTTTGTGGGACATTTGTTGACTACCTTCTCACTTATTGTGTAATCTTTTTATGCATGAATCTCTCCTCTTTAAACCTCTATGTATAACCCTACCAAGTAAGGGCATCCACCCTCCATCAAAAACATATAAACTTAAAATTACCTCCCAAATACAGACCAAAGCTTGTGTCTGTCTATATGTCCCCAGCCACTTAAACTAATGGAACTATTCCTCACAATTTTTATGCAAACAGAAAGTATATAGGTATAGTGAATTATTGAAGATATTATTTCTGGGTATGTTAGTTTTGTTTAATGGAGAATTACATTGATGGATCTATCTCATACAGTATTGAAGGTCGTGTAGCAGTGATAATTTTATTAAATATATGTATGTTATTTAATCATTACCATTCCAAAGTTATGCTCATTAGGCTTTGGTTAAAGTTTTGAAAATTGTTTTTCAATGACAAGATGTGTAGTAAGGAAGGCCTTCCATTTTGTGCAATGGAAATGTTTCTAAGTATGTGCTTTGGAATTGATACAATTGTTTTATTTAATTATTATTTACAATATTGGTTCTGCAAGGTTCTTATTGAATCTCTATGTAGGGTATGTTATGATATTTAGTTTACATAACAATAATAAAGACTATATATGAGAATAAGTTGTTAATATATTAATGCAATGTAAGTCATATTATTGTTATCTGTTACATTGACAAGTTATTACAAATGTAATTATACAAATGGGTGATGTATATTGCTTTGCCTGTTACAAATACTAAATAATAACTTCTTATGTGTATGTATGATACATAGACAAATTTAAATGTTCACAGAAATGTAAACACCTATTTTTGTTTTGTAGTCTACCAAATTTCCTTTGTAAGTTTATTGAAGTTTTCAGTTGACTGGTATTTATGAACATAGAATTGAAACGTTTACACAAAGGTGTCGTGTATTTACATAACATACAAGTTTGTATTTCTTTATTTCCTGCTTTACTATTTGTACCTTTATCTCCATATATTTTATGTGTAGGATGCTTGAAATATATTCCTATTTTGTGATTTTCATTATTTTTTTTTCAGGCTGTGTTGAAGAATGCAATATCATATGATCAACAAATAAAGAATGTAATTCCATATTACTTGAATGTTCCTATCCTACTGTGATTGTACATTGATGACAATAAACCAGCCTTGCAAATTCAAATGAAATTTTTTCAATATTTTCATAAATTAAGTATATTCTTTTCCAATATAATAAAAGGCAATATTAACAATTTGTAGTAATCCAATCAATGTTAAATTTTCTATTTATTCCTGGCTTATGTGTACATACATGTAACTATGCTTTACTCAACAAGAACTGACTGTCTATATTTCATAATTTTGTGCTAGGCATTTGAAGTCATACATAATCAGCACACATAGTAATAGTAATACACAGTATTGCAAGATACACAATTATTACTTTACAATTAGCTGACTACATGCCAATACAAAATACACTGCAGTTATTGTGTTGAGAAAAAAACAATTTGGTAAATGCTATCCACTGCCATGAACATAAATACATTGATAAGGTGACAATTTGTTCTAAAATGATATGGAGGACGCAAATAATTTGAAGAAAAATAAATATGTTATCTGGGGTATAAACCTATCTCTTCAACCAAAAAAACCAAAACAAATCCCTCTCAGCCTATCTGTTCAACCAAATGAAAATTAAAAAACACCTCTACATCCATCTGTTCAACAAAATAAAAAACAAAAATATAAATCTTCAAATCATCTGTTGAAACAAAAAAAAAAAAAACAACAAAAAAAAAACCTTCAAATCATCTGTTCAACCAAATAAAAAAAAAACCTTCAAATCATCTGTTCAACCAATTAAAATTAAAACAAAATAAACTTCAAAACATCTGTTCAATCAATTAAAATTTTAAAAAAATAAACCTTCAAATCATCTCTTCAACCAATTAAAAAAAAAAAATCTTCAAATCATCTTGTCTTGTCTTATCTTGAACATCTTAGGTATAAACAATGATTGTCTGTTCCTAGCTCTGAAGATGATTTTGGTCTTTCCATCTTATCAAATCATCTCTTCAACCAAATAAAAAAAAAATAAACCTTCAAAGCATCTGTTCAACCAACTAAACTTAAAAAAAAAGTAAACCTTCAAATCATCTGTTCAATCAAATAAAACAAAACAAAAAATAAACCGTCAAATCATCTGTTCAATCAATTAAAACAAACCAAAAATATTCTGAAGCCTTCTGTTCAACCAAAAAAAAAATTAAATTTTGAACTTCACATATGAAAGCGGAGGACATATTACTCTTCAAGCATCACAAAGGAGGACAGAATTTACAACAGGAGGACAATTCTCAAGGGAGGACAGAGCTTCCGAAATGAGGACGGTTGGTCACCTCAACATTGAGCATCTTATTACAAAAACCATCTCATCGCCATTGCAAACATTTTCATATAACTTTCATAAATTAATTTAAATTAATTTAATTTTTTGGAAGATGACAGATTTCTGTAGTTTATAATATGCTCTAAATTATATTTGTAATTTATATAATTTTACAATGCTTGTTCATGCTTCTTATAATGCGTTATAAATTATATTTGTAATGTGTGCATTATAAATTATATTTATAATTTATGAAATTTTGAAATTCTTATTAACGGTTATTATAATGTATTTACTTTAGCAGAAAAATAATTTATGAAGATACAGGAGTAAGGGCTTTCTTTTCTCTATTAATAATAATTCTTCTTGTAATAATATATATCAATGAATGTCAATGATTATTTGTTATTTCATACGTTACGTGAAATAACAGTACTAGTTTGTAACGTGTTCATAGTTATGTTTTTACTATGTTTTACATTTTCATTGCAGAAACATAAATTTAAAAAAAACATTCAAAATAGTTTTTGTCTTTTTTTATTTTTCTTTAAAAATAACAGAAACAATTGTAATTTTCACAGTAAAGAAAAACTATGTTGCTATCAGAATATATATTAACGTATTTACAAGTTTACATTTATTTCACTTTATTTTTAAAACATTTAAAACAGTACTGAATCTTAAAGTAGATATCATAGCAATAATGTCGTTGATAAAACAAATTTACCGTAGATATTATGTTCCCATGTGATTTATTTATCTTAATATCCACATGACTGCATAAACAGAAAGATAAACCGATGAATTTCCATTTTCTGTAAACGATTTTCCCGAGTCTCAGATCTCATAACACAGGATTGCACATTCTGGTGAACAACCATTATGTTTCAATGTCCATTGTATGATAAATGATTTTCAGAAGCCTTGAATCACAATCGGCACATAAGATTTTCATAAATAGCATCTGAAATTAAACATTCACCAAACATCGCTCATGTTTCTCATCACACTAATGGCGGAAAAACAGCTGCATTCTAGGAAATTTCCGTTTCCGGTTCCGTTTGCTCAGCATCGCGGCGCGGTGCGAAAAGGAGTCCAGTGGAACTGTCTGTCGCTCAGGTCAACGTCCATATGCGCCTTGCATCGTTCAGTTGAACGTCTGCGTGTCGCTTTAGTTTGTCGTTGCAGTTTGCGGTTATCGTTATCGCTGACATATGCGCTCACGCCTTTATGAACAAAAGCCATCTGGTGGATGGAATCGGAACTGTGAACATCTTCCGTGACATCAAGAATTGCAGGTTCTAAACTGCAAACACCAGGTCCATTAATAGGAGCTCCTCTATTACAAAAAGGAACACTGTAAGGGAGACACTCATTTGGAAATAAAGTTGAACAACTGAAAGATCAGGAACCTGAACAGGAAGCTGCAATTGGGACATCGAAAGGGAACTTGAATAAACTTGCAACGAGATTATCTGAAAAGATAAGATAAGAAATATTGTGAAAAACTATTTTAAGATACCGTGTCCTTCGGTTTCTTGCTAAATCCAAATTCATATATTGCCTTTACGGAAACACTGTCATTGTAGCATTTGTCATTGGTTAAGATGCATCCCAATTCTTTGCAATTCCTGATGAGTGGTTAAGCTCTCTGAAAAAATATTTGATAATCCATTAAAGTTTATGGAATGCTCAAATATTTCGCGATATGAGGTAGTTGGGATCATCTTTGCTACATGATGTTATATTTTGGGACACTCGTTTAGATAGTAGTTGTCGGGATTCGCCAATACAATGGCACTTCGATTCTTTATATTTTTTTTAATTCCAAAGGAATCTTCCTTTAGATTGTGAAGATGGAAAGCTTGAGAACGGGTGTAATTTTGGATAATTAATAGTTCAGATTAAGTCAAAATACTAGATGGCCACAATTAAAGTATCCTGTTCAGTGCTCTCTTTAGCTTCCACTCATAAGCCAAATGTAAATAGACTATCCCAGGAGTCGAAAAAGACATTCCATGAAAAAAAAATAGTTCCAAAATTTGTCAATAGGGTGAAATATGATGCTGTACAAGCCAGAATGCATTACAAAGTATCAACAAATGAATGATTAAGACAAAGCTAAGATAAAATTCAAATTCATATTTGCTGATTTTTTTTTTTCAAAAACAGTGAGAGAAACTAAATTGGGCCTGAAATTTTATTTTCAAAATAAAAAGGTGTTCAATTGCATCTAAGAGATTACACAATTTGCATTCTCCCAGCAGTAGAGCTACAAAGGCAAAGGGCGCAAATCGCGAGGGTATTCTGTACTCTACTGTTAAAAATGTTTCTCACTCTGTCTGGATGTGGGTAAAGTTCTTTATTTTAAAGGATGCAATGTAGCAGCCGTTCTACGTGAATTTCAACGCTGTAAGAACTTATGCAAAGACCCTTCATCAGCTGCGGCGATTCGAAGGTCCTTTAACAACTGCTGAAAATTAGCAAAATTCAGGATCCTTGCAAGCTCAGCCGGAAAAACGCAGGAACCCTGTTTCACCTCAGGCAGCAGTGGAACTGCTGTAGTCGGACGATCCATGGAATCCACGTAGAGTATAGAGGTTATGAGGATGTCCGTTATTCCATTCCATAGAAAGTTCTTTGGAAATTAATCCACTATTATCCATACAAGATCAATTGCCAGAACAGCTTCACGATGATCTTGAAATTTGAAATTTACCGTCATTTGCTGTAAAATTTTTCAGAATAGAAGTGGGGAGGTCAGGCCCTTTTATATCTCGACGGGACTGTCAGTCCCATCGAGACTATTGCATATGAGCTTTAGAAACTCACTCGCTAAAACTTACCGTCTGATTTGCTGTCGCTTCTAATTTCATCGTACGGAAATTGTTTTTCGAGAAATTTTGCACATCAGGAGTATCCACCTGTTCCCTTACAGTAAAAAGATATATGCTGAGCAGTTTTGTTATTCCTCAACCGCAACTAAATGATGTCTGGATGAGACAATTTTTATGCAAGATAGGACTCCTCATACTGCATGATCAGTACATGACCTCACTTTTCTGATGAAAGAGTCATTCGTTGCTTCTTTCACTTTGCATTGGCACCATGTTAGCTGATTTAGCTGACCATGTGAATTTTGGGTGTGGGGTTCTCTCAAGACCAATGTCTATCGAGGAAGAATCCCTAACTGGTTTTCTTAAACTCGCGAGAGGTTGCTTTCTGCATCGAATGCAGAACAATTGAAATTTCATCGAAATTCAACTTCATCATTATCGACAGTAATTGCGTTTGGAGCTTTGAGAGCATTTCCTCTAGCATTTTAGTTCAGTTTTCGGATCAGGGTAAACGCAAGCTTAATAATTTGAAATTTTATCTTAGCTTTATCTTGGCAATTAATTTGGTGATACTTTGTCTTGTATTTCCTATTGGTAGACTTTTGAACTTATTTTTTCATTGAATTCGTCCACCATGACTGGAGAGTCTATTTCCTAATTCTGGTGCCATTCTGCTAATTAGTTGGAGCTAATTAGAGAGATCTGAATAGGAATAAGTATGACAACCTGGTGTATATAATAAAATCGAGTAAAGAGAAAATATTTAAAAAAAAAATACATTATTGCAACATTAGTTTAAAATTTAGCTTAAATATCTAGTTGTCATTGAAAATGTAGAATCCTTTCAAACCAATTCAGCAACATTAAGTTTTCGTAATTCGACAACATAATTGCGAGCATAGGTGACAGACGTAGATGTCAGAATGAGTTCATTATGCTACTTTCGATAACAGCATCCTCATTTGTTATTCAGATAAAAAATTACGAACGTCTTTAATTCGTCCACAATAAGGAATTTTTTATGCTCTCTTTCTATTCCTATTTCTATTGTCCAGCTTTCATTACTTTTTCCTACAATTTAGCTTTTATAAACAAAACGATTTAAATACCAAAATCTTTTTTTTTCCTAACGTCCGGACTCTTGATAATTTTGCCTTTTTATCCTCGACAAGGGATGAACTGTGAACTATTTAACAGAAGAATCGTTCCCCTTGACACACCATAGGCATCAACTCACATTATACCGAACGAAATAGAAGAAACACAGAAGAACAAAGTATTATCTGTGCTGGTTGCGGCATTCGAACGGGATTCCGGGTTCAGACGAATATCGTCCACAATAAGGAATTTTTTGTGCTCTCTTTGTATTCCTATTTCTATTGTCCATCTTTCATTACGTTTTCCTGTAATTTTCTTTTATAAACAAAACAATTTAAATATCAAAATGGCAGGCTATTGCCTTTACCACAAGACTGTGCCGAAACAGCAACATTAAAATCTTAAAATTGGTTTAACCATAGGAATACGAATAAAAAGTGCGAACTGAGTTTACAATTTCTTTATTGTTTTCAATTGCTTTCTTTTAGAAAATAGATCTTTGGTAGTAGTCTGTTAGGAGCTTCTTATATTAAATTTAAAGCTTGCTACATACGACATCTCAAAGAACAGTTACGACTTTATACTTAACATTCCCTGGATTTAAGGAAGAAAAAGAAAAAAAAAAAAAGGCTTGAAAGACTAGTGTTGTAACTAACTTCCATAAAACAATTTTATTTAAGAAAAAAAAAAGAAACTAGTTGTTTCGAATTCTAGTTGTTTGGTGATTTTTTTTATAAGTCTTGTATCTCTGCTAGTATCACTATAAAGAAATACATCCTCTTACAATCAAGCAAAAGCTGTTTAGAAACAACCGAAAATCTCTCCATTTTTCTCACCATTCTAGAAAATTTAGTTAATAAATTGTCGTCCTGTTATCTATCAAGTGACAATCACTCCATTGGGAAACAAGTTCCATCCAGTGGTTGATAAAAATCACGGCAAAATGAATTTAATTGATTAATTATTATCTTCAGAATATAGAGATTAAAGGTTCAATTAAATGTTACATTCTTAGTATTAAAAGGGAAATAAGGAGCTAAGATCAATGTCTTTCTTTTTAACTTTTTGTTTTCTATCGAAAGACTTACTTTCTTCATAAACTATGGTAAAAGAGGAGATCTCCAAAACAACACCATGTATTGAATTAGCGGAAATTTTCAGCAAAGAACAAAATCGATATATTTACCGAAGTCTTTCATTTTGTCGTGTCGTGAAGACATCGATCGTATCGGCTGTTCATCACAATACGTGAATTTCCTTTTATATTGAGTTGCGACGACAACTTTAAATTGGATTTATTCAATGTTCAGTTGTGAAGGCGACTTGAAATGCATTTCCAGAACGCATGTCACTATCTCACAATTAATAATTTAATAAGAGAAAGAAGCAATGCTGTGTCTTTACACGATTTCCAACTCAATATGAACCTGATTTTGGAAATATTCTGCGAAGATGCATATTTAAAGAAGCTTATCGCAATATTGCAGAAATGCATTAACTTTGTTGTACTTTTATATCTAATAGTAATTCCATTTCTGATAATCAACCAAAATGCAATAATTTCTACAGTGGTAAACAAGTTGAAGAATAATACTATCTGCAATGAATACAGTAGTCTCAGAATTCCGAACTTATTAATTTTTAATTTTTTGATTTATCTTACTGTAAGATAAAAAAATAAAATAAAAAATAAAAAAAAAATATATAAAAATATTCTGTAGGGCGGAGATACCTACAAGATTGTGATCTGAAAAAGAACATCGAAGGATATGTGCAAGAAAAGAATTGATAGTTAAGACAGCATTGGCAAGATTGTATAAATGGAGCCTATTTTGAAAATAAAAATTTCACCTGATACTCAAAAAACAGTTTGTTCACTCCAAACCGACATTTTGGGCTTTCCCACCTGATAATTAAGTGTTGCTGATTTTGATGGCTTGTTGCTAGAAAATTAGACAAATTAAATGCAAATTAATCTTAATTGTAGTTTATTTGTAGTAACATCATTTTTTAAATCTGTTAAAATAGAATTTTAACCCTTCAGACATGACAATAAAAAGCTGTCTAAAGTTGTTTTTTTTTTGTTTTTTTATATAAAGAGAACGTAAAATGAATGCCATTTAAAACGAATGTTATACGTTAGATTGTAAAGAACTTTAATTTCACCCAATACACATTCAAATATTTTAAGCTTCAGTTAAGAATACGTGATATTCTAGTACTCCTTCACACTTTCAGTAATTTCACCTAGTTCACCAGTTTACATAACCATCTCCTGCGCAACGGTCTGATTCAATTACCTTGGCCGATCTTCACAATACTGTAGCATGCTCTCACAGAATCTGATAATGGCGCTTAAAAAACAAGTTGATGTACTGCTGTGAGACAGTGGATGTTCTTCTTTTCAATCGAAGAACTAGTAGGACTAGTTAATTCCTCTGTCAGAGACATCGACAGTCCCAAGAATCACAGTAGTTGGAATGAAAAATACGGAAATTCTTTAACATCTTTGCACCTACGTATAGCATTCTAGTCGTATCCATTCTTTAATCTTACACGTTAATGCCTGTTTTCCATTTGTCAAATTTAATCCACAAATCTTCACATCTAGAAATAATTTGTTCTTAAGTATTTTAATTAATTCTCTTGAGTGTCAGTGAAATTGTAATTTATAAAAAATAGCAGAAATTTGACAGAAATTAACAAGAACTAATCTATTTGAAACTTCTCAGTGAATAGGAATGAAAAGTAAAAGATCAAGTATTGGTGGCTTTGTTAATTTCTATATTCATCCAAAAAATATACGTTCCTCGTTCTTGCAACAGTAATATTTAATATGTTTTTACCGAATAACTACTTTTATTTTACTCAAAATTGTATAACAGAAGTTGAAGTATTTCTAGAAGTTAAGATAAATAATTTTGCTTTTCATCATTAGGTTTCAAATTTCTAATCTTTGAATTACTGTTAAAAAGATTCCTTGAGGATGTTATCAGTTTGTGTATATGCTGTTGTGTATTTGCTGAAAATTAATTAGTCAAAACCAAGCTTAAACCAAGTTCAATCTTTATCACTTAACAATATATTAAAATAGGGAGAAACTCAGACATGCTAAAAGTAGTCGATAAAGTAGGCAAGGACAATTACGATGGTTGTAAAGTAAACAAGCAAAGGTACATTGTTATGTTCAGGGCCAGTCAAGCAAAGGCGGGGAGCAATTGGAGTCCTCTCCCCGAGCCCCACAGATTAGTGTTAAGCAAAACCAGATTTACTGTCGAGAGGGTAGGGATGGAAATGTGTATGTTTATTGAAACCTACACGCAAATGTGGATCACTAAGGTCTTTTACTTATGGTGAAAAAGACTAAATGTATAAAAGCAAGCTTAACGTCCGTAGTTATTCATAAATAGAGAGAGAAATTCACCAGCGGACAATAAATATGCCTTCGCACATTGAGCC